>CAMXCT020004434.1:199442-219419 GCA_947184155.2 Cladocopium goreaui
CTTGGTCCTTGGTCCCCAAGGGAACGCCGAAGTGCGTGGCATCAGCGGAGGGCAACGAAAGCGCACGTCCATTGCGATGGAACTGGTCTGGGGCCTTGGAATCCTTGGAATCCTTGGAAGCTCCGAAATCCCATGGGAAATCATCCATGGATGTTCCATTGCAACGGGCTTTCACGCAATTTTCATGTGGGAGAACCATGGATGACCACACGGAAATGGGGGCTTCGTAACCAGGGCCCCGGGCACCACTGGGTGGGATGTCTAAGGGCCATTTTTTTGTTAGAAACCTGGAAATATCTGGAAATTATGGTGGGATGTTTTTCGTTTTGAAAAACATCCTGCAATTAAATGCATAAGTACTGTATCTTTTTCGGAAAAACACATAAGAGTAGGTCAGTAATGTCGAATAAGCAATGAAGTGTGTGCAGCAATTCGCTTCTGGTAGTTGAACATGGCTGGCTTGGACATCACCAGTTTCACGCTCGCAGCCACTGGCATGTTTTTCCGCAAGCATCCGATTGAAAAAAACGTACCATGTGCCATGGATGTTTGATGATATTTGATTCCCGGATTTTTTTTTTCAGGGACAATTTGCACGAAACCTCTATGTCTAAACATGGTTTCCTGTGCATTTTTCCTCAAACCAGTCCATTGATTGGATTGTTACTGATTATGGTGGATCAATATCCCACATCCTAATTGTTTTATCATGTTTCATCATTTTTTGTCGATGGTTATCCCGGCTATCCCCTAAGATGAACCAACATTAACCGGCAATAACCAAGCATATCCTGTTTTTTGATGGTTATCCCCTAAGTTAAACCAACATTTTCCAAGCATATCCATTTTTTTGATGGTTATCCCCTCAGATTAACCAACATTAACCAAGAATATGCCTGGAAAATCCATTGGGATTTTTGTCGGTGGCCAGGTGGGAGACCCCTCGGTGCTGTTTCTGGACGAACCAACGAGTGGTCTGGATGCTAGGCGTCAAGGTCCAAGCCATGACTTTCTGGTTGGTGGTTTCAAACATGGCTTTTATTTTCCATTTCATATATGGGATGTCATCCTTCCCATTGACTTTCATATTTTTCAGAGGGGTTGAAACCACCAACCAGCTTTGGTCAGCGGCTTGTTTCAAGTGTTTTTTTTTGGGTTTGGGGGATGATATAAGATGATATAAGTTATAGAGATACCCTCTGGTTATTTAACATAGCCATGGAAAATCACCATTTAGAAAATTGGTAAATCCTCATAAATCATCTATGAATGGTCCATTTTCCAATGGACAATTAATGATGATTCTGCTGATATCATGATTATACTGGGGATTTGATTATAACGATACTATATCTTTCATAATAGTGAGTATTATTATATCATGGTGATAATGAATGGTGATCTATGTTTTTTTTAATGGTGATCTTTTTTTTTGGGCGGGGGTAGGGTTATTAATGATAATTAATGGTGATCAATTGTGATTATTGGTTAGGGAGTTACTCTCTAGGAATTTAACAATTAGCTATCACAAATCCACACTTTCATTTTACTTCGTTGATTTACCGAAGCATACCGAACTTCAAAATTGTGATTTTCCAGTTCGCTATGTTAGTTTACCAAAGGCTATGTGTGTTGTTTTTGGGAGTGGTGGGTTGAACCGAAATCTGACTTGAATGGATTAATCTGGATAAATTGTAACGACCTCACTGCGACCTCACTGAAATCATGATTAATAAGGGAAATCATCCCCAAATAACCACAAGAAGTTGGTGGCCTTAATTCAGGTTAGTGAAATATTATAATTCACCCAGATTAATTTGGGGTTGTGCCAGAAATGAGAGGTATTCCCAAAATTGCCCCACAAAACGATGGTCATCCATTGGATTTTGGGGTGGTAAGTCCACCCAGGAGCCCACCCACCCGGTAAATGATCACAAAGTTTGGTTGAGCATCAAAATCTAGAAAAACACAGTGTGTGATTTGCGAACATGTGCAGCAAACAAAAACACAATTGGTCAATGAGTTTCAGAAAATTGGGAGAGTAGGTTTGGACCAGTTTGATACACTACAAGTCGTGAAAAGAGAATCTTTTCGGGGTGGGTATAAAACAACTTGCGTAGAGCTTTGCGTAGCTGGTCACCGGGTCAGTTCTTGTCCATACCAGGTTGGTTGACCTGGATCATTGGGGATGGTAGCCTCGGCTCTTGGCAAATGTAGAGATTCACCCGCCTTTCAAGGGGAGAACCATTGGTATGTAAGGGTTTCCTTGTTTGTTCCCGAAGGCTACCCTTCCCGTCATCTACCAACTGGAGATCCAATGGTAGATAAGATGCAAAGTGGTTTTATTCTGTTAGTCAGGGCAGTTTATAACCCATGTATCAGGTCATTCTTGTTTATGGCAGTTATAATATATCAACAAAGACATCACCATGGGGGCACTGACATGGTGAGGATGCAGCTGCTGCACATTCCATCGTGAAACTGATCTGCAACAAGTCGAGTCTACGTTGCACCACGGCCACCGGGAAGCAATAGATGTGTCATGTTGTCAGGGTGAATGCGCTGTTCTGGGGAGACTGACTGGTACATATAGATATAGGACTATAACCATTCCAAAAAAACAAGAACTCAGTTTTCGAAGCAATTAGTGAGATTGACCATGGTGTACGCTCAATTCAAAAAAGGCCCAAAGGTGTCCAAATCGCAGACATTGCATGACGCTTCCAATGTCTGGATCTATAATGATCTATATATATGAGCTGGTTGGTGGTTTGAAACATATCTTATTTTTTCCATTCAGTTGGGCACTTCATCATCCCATTTGACGAACTCATATTTTTCAGAGGGGTTGAAGCCACCAACCAGAAACATCCCATATAACTACATCCCATTAAGAACCATTAAAAGTCCATCGAGTACAGCATTACAATCCCATTCAAAAGCACAAAAAAACACTATCGAAAACCATGTGGCATATATCCCTTATCTCTGGAGTCCACCCACGCTGCAGGTGGCTGTGATTCATCAACCACGCTGGCAAACCCTGGCCGCTTGGTGGGCCAACATGTCATGAAGTCAGATCCCTTAGATCTTACCCTCTGGTATCCTCTGGTTATTTAACATATAGCTGTTGATAGATCTTGTTCGATGATTTACTTATTTTCTAAATGGTGATTTTCCAGTTCGCTATGTTAAATTACCAGAGGGTACTGGTAACATATATTAACTAAAACCCGACAAATGCAACCCTGGTTTCGTACTGGATCTGTTCATGTTGGGCGAATGCCTCACCTTGGGTTTCTGGTATAGATTTTCCCGCAAGGTCTTCATTACAGAAATAAACATGCCTAAGTCATTCTAAGTCCAAGACCCATAAATATATATATATGATTATATATGAGTAACCGACACAAGTAGCGGAAGACTAAAGTAGTGGGGAGTCGACATGGGATGTTGAAATTTGTGCGAAAACATTCACAACACCACCCACTTACCGATACCATATTTTTGCACATAGCATGGAAGTACAAACCTTCACACCGATTGGGGACCACCCACTTTGGCCAAACCCATTGCGGGTAGTAAGTAATTTTGTCCGCCACTCATATACACATTTCATATAGATACTGTAGATCAGATTAGATTAGATTAGTTAGAGATAGATAGGAAGATACATAGATAGATAGATAGATAGATAGGTAGATAGATAGATAGACAGGTGTTATTTGTTCTTAAACATTACCTATCATCCTATCATCATATCCTGTCCATGTCCGGATCCCGGCGAAGGAGTGCTTCGACCAGGTGGTTCTCCTGGCCACGGGCGGCTTCTTGGTCTACTCCGGTGCCGTGGCCGAGAGCGTGAACTACTTCACCCAGGTGCCTTTTGTGTCACCGCAACGGGATGAAAAAGGGGCTTGGTTTATGGTGATTTATAGCGATTTATAGTACTTTTTCCAGTGATTTATAGTGATTTATAGTGTTTTTTAGTGATTTGTAGTGATTTATAGCGATTTATAGTACTTTTTCCAGTGATTTATAGTGAATTATAGTGTTTTTTAATGATTTGTAGTGATTTATAGCGATTTATAGTACTTTTTCCAGTGATGTATGGTATAGTGAATTATAGTGAATTATAATTAATGTTAACCACTGTTTGGTGTTAAGTTCAACATCCATAGTGTTAAAGTCTTGGATCCATTGTTTGGTGTGAACATTTATTATCACCAGCTGTTGCTTTCCATTAGCAATTTTGGGGCGTCCCATGTTTCAGGTTGTACAGTTTTTGCAGAGGCCAAACCCTGGAGAAAATGATGGGTGTTCAGCAAATATTCTAGGGCTTTGGGTACTTTCTGAATATTTCTAATGTAAAGTTCGCTGCTCTCTGCGAATATTCTGGAAACCCGAGCGTTGCCATGGTGGGAGGGGATATGTTTTGCCACTGCAATCATGGATCAATTTTGATTGAAGGTTTCGGACACAGTTTGTGAAGGGTTGAAACAAACCTCGGCTTCCCATAATTGTTGATTTTGTTGCTTAGCTAAAATCGAAACCGGAAACCCTTATGTGGGTGGAAACAAACATGCCAAAAGCATCCAAGAGCCCTACTTCTCCTATAGGTTTCATTGCTGGATATCGTGCCCAAAGGTGCTTCATGCGGAGATCCCTGACAAGGCGAATCCTGCCGAACCGTGGCCGGCAATGCTTAGAGAGGTTGCTAAACTTGGGAAACCTTGGGTGGGTAGTGCTAGTTCTGAATTTTTGGCTATGAATTATGAATAATTAGAACATATATACTAACAATTAGATCAATTAGTAACCAGCGAAACTATGCTAAAATGTAGTCTTTTCAGGATTATCTAGAGATAGGCCATGGATCAATCAGATCAATCAACATGTTGACTTTACGAGGCCGTCTCAAAGTAAGCACCCCTCCCATCCAGGAAATTCCAGAAATCATCCCTTCAGTCCAATCCCATTGCTTGTGGCTTGAAGCATCTCCAAGTGTTGGAGACTGCGGTGAACAAATTCTCAATTCCCACTTTTTCTGTATACGTCTGGAAGTTGGATCCCGCATCCTATCTCATACTATTATGACATTGGGAATTTCTCACCCATTGTTGTTCATTCTTCGTCAGAAATTTGTTTGTTCCTTTTCCCTATCCAACCGATTGGTTAGATGTCAAGGGCCAACTTTCAGATTGGAGCTGACTTCTGGTGCGTTTTACGTGGGGTTTAGGGGGTTGCTGGGATGATTACTAGTGGTTATTATAGATCATTCCCTCATTACTAAGCACCAGTACCCTCTGGTAATTTAACATAGCCAAGGAAAATCACCATTTTTAATGGGAAAATCCACTATAAATGGCCATTTTCAATAGCTATGTTAAATTACCAGAGGGTAAGTCTCAGTTCCAGGATTGTTTCCTGGACTTCATCGACAGTTCCAGCTCCGAGTCGAGCGAAGCCTCTCATGACTTGGCCGCCCAGTGGCGATCCAACGCGCATTCTGTGGCCCCCTTTCGCTCCGCGGAGGCGGATCCACAAGATGCCAAGCCCCAGCTATGCCAGCTATGAGTATAAATTCTAACCGTTTCTAATCCATAGATTTTAGAGGGCGGCACCCCGTGGGGGAGTGAATTTTCATTAAACATGATGATAAAACACTTTTTGAGATTTTATCATCCACAGATTTTAAGTATGAATCCGTTCTGAAATTGATGATCATGATTGCAACCCCTCCGCAGTTCGGTGAGGAGGTACAGGCGCCTCCACCCCTGTCCTCGTACGAGAAGTTTCGGCCTGGCGTTTCGGAGACCTTCTGGACCTTGTACCTGTCACTGGGTACAAAAATGCCGAGGTGAAATATATTGAAATATGAATTAATATGGTGAAGTGAAATGGTAGTTTCCTATAACCCATAGGATCCATGTATGCTATATATGGTAACATTTACCATCAATATACCCCAAATGTTAGCATATATACCAGCACCATGGATCCCATGGGTAATGGGGGCGATCCCTAAATCATCCACTTTTCCATAAGATTTTCCATCATAAACCGCCAAATGGGGATCCATCGATGGGAACCCAACCCCCTAAACCCTGGCCATTCAAAAAGTGGGATGGTGGATGATGGTGGGTGGGTTCATCATGGATGACCCAAGCCTGGTTCATATCCTGTAATTATGTTCAATGTTGGTGAACCATTATGGTTTGTTATGTTCAATGTAATTATGTTAGGTGATATGTAATATCCTGTAATTATGTTCAATGTAATAGCCTGGTTCATATCCCTGTAATTATGAATGGGTGTCATGGATAGTTTGTGGAATTCTATGCGTCACGTAGGGATGATTGTCACTTGAGCTAATGGGCAGATGAACGGCCATCTCAACGAAGAAGGCTTCATGGTAGGTATACGATTTGGAATTCACACTGTCACAGGATTTGACCCGAAAAATGTGAAAGAACAGTAATTTGTGCCACTTCCATGGCCCTTGCTATCCCTTTTTGGGGTTGCTCTAATTGACGTCCCAGCCATCCCCAGCTCGTCCAAGGCGCTGTTGCCTCCAGGTGTGCCGTCTCTGGAAGCATCGCGTGACGAATCTGGGCCTCGTGGCCTTATTTCTGGTCGTGGTGCGACTTCTACTGGGCCACTCTGGCGCTGCCAGGGCCAGGGTGGGGGTTGCTGGGGGTTGCTGGGGGTTGCTGGGGGTTGCTGGGGGTTGGGAGGATCCCCAATAGCTGGTTGGTTTATTTCATAGAAACTCCTATGAAATAGATGATTTAGGGGTACCCTCATTTCAGGAAACCTTCATATGGTAAACTCCTGTAAGCTCCAGCACCAGCCAGCTCTGAGATTGTAATCTTAGGGGATGGTGCGATTAGAAAGTGGGTGGGTGTCACGTTCAGTGGGTTTGTTACTACTTGTATGGCCCACCCCCTGGTGGCATCGATGTGTTCATTGGAGGGCAAAGCATGCTCCAATGGTTGGAGGGTACTGAAAACTCCCCTCAACCTATATGTATATTCTAAATCCACCTATATAAATCCATTGAAATCCAGCGGATCAGTTTATGGTCTTTCGGCACAAGTGTTCGCTTCATCCGCACGTCTCAGGTGATGACGGAGACTTCGAAACGATTCTGACGAAGATGGGCATCGCCCAATCAATGCTGATGCTCCCGGTGTGCATCCATAGCAACACAGCGTGAACTCTTGACGAAGCAGGCAGCATCAGAGGAATCAACAAACCCAAGCAGGCATCATATTACATGGGTCTGGGTAAATTATAACGACCTCACTGCGACCTCACTGCGGCCTCACTATAATCATGGTTAGTAAGCCATCCCCAAGATAGCCTTATTTCAGGCTAGTGAATTATTATAATTTACCCAGATGGGTGTCAGATGTTTCAAGTCTTAAGCATCAAACATAAATAATTACTCTTGGCCCTCTCGGTTGCCACTCTCTCCGCAGTGACTAACTAGCTTGAACCGAATCATTACAATCACCGTAAGTCATTTATCAAAGACATCATGATATCTTGTGCCACAGATTACAGCACCAGCAATTTATGTCCATAAACCTTTTGGAAAAGTCTTTCAGCAGATCCTTCAGGCACGTTATTGTTTCGAAAAACAAAACAAAAATGCTGACCCCGACGGATTTCTTCCCCCGTTTTTGGTCGGTGGACCCCCGGATGAAACAGAGTTTTGCTTGGGAAGCTTTTTTCATATTATGATTAATTACTGGTTGGTGGTTTGGCACATGTTTTTTTTTCCAGAATTGGAAATGTCATCATCCCAACTGACTTTCATATTTTTCTGAGGGGTGGCTCAACCACCAACCAGTATATATATATATATATTATGGGGAAGTGGTTGGTACTCATGTCAGCTGGTTTGTGCAGAAAATGCTGAATCAATGTTTATGCAATTACAATTCATCGCGAGTATCATGCAGAGTATCCAACATATGATAGGTTCCTACGGCCCAAATCCTGGTCTTCCGACGGGAGAATTCACCTGGGGCTTAGAGATAGACTTTCAACCACCGTATTTTACTATTGAACCCACCACCCTTACCATCCTGTTTTTAAATGGCACTATCCAATAGGAAGATCAACTCCCAGGTCCTTAAAATAAATGTCCCAGGTATGTATGTCTTCAGCTGCGACCGGCTTGAAAGGCAGCGTGAGGCCTGCAGAATTCGTGGCCGAACTAACGTCGACTCTTTTCGTGGCTGCCTATTCTGAGAGGAAAAGAAGTTTCCAAAGCCACATTTCCTCTAAGAAGGGGAGAACTTCCATTTATTCCAGGGGTCTATGATGTCTATGTTAGTGGCCTATGATGTTAGTTTGTGGGATGATCAATCTCTACCTAGTCAATATAGGTGTAAGATGCACATCCAAGTGGCAGCCCAGCTGCTCCCACAGACGAACGGCCCATTTCTACCATTTTTTGGTGGCTGATACTCAACCATGATAGGGCTATTGTTCGAAATGACGGTAAATGAAAAAATGTGACGCCAATTTCACCCCACCTGGTTCTCCAAAAGGACACAAGCGTTAACTTTGTGAGAGTCAGTTGGAGATAGAACAACTGCATAGTCAGTCGGTGTCGGGCGCGGCATCTTTTTCGAGGTTCACAATGGTTCACAGAAAATATCGAAAGATGGTAAGGAAGATGACTCTAATATAAACATATATATATAAAAATAGACACTAGGTTTTTTATTTGGTTATTTTAAAATTTTAAGTGTATTTATTTAATTATCTACATTTATGGTATATCGAACTAGTCAATGGGTTTATAAACCACTCCATGATACAACCATGGAGAAAAGATGGCCAAGCTGGCAGTGTACCAGTGATCTTCCTGTGGTGGGATCCCAACGCAGGATACTGCTGGGATTCCTATCTTGTCTCAGTACCTGGCAAAGGACGGGCAAGGCGAAGGGATCCAAGTTGTGAATGGCCTCCCAACACGAGAATCATCAGCAGGAGTTAGATTTTTCTGCCTCTATTTCCCTGACTTGTGGCCAATTTACTAGTAAAAAAATGATTGACAAGTAGAAGCATCATGATCCAAAGACGTCCGATGCGTGATTGCCTTGGTTGCTTCAATGGGAAGATCTTGGGGCCTCTATTCCCACGCTGTTTTGGACAACACCAAGAAGAAGCGCTCTCACTGCTCCGATTTGTTCGGAACAATTATAGGTGAAATGAGGTGAACCATGGTGGACGCATGCAATATTCATATAACTTTTAGGCATGCAGATTCTGGCAGGACTCGGCAGGACTACGAAAGCCAGGAATTAGTGATAGAGGGGGTGCCCCAATTGATGGCTCATTCATCCATGAAAGTCAAACGACTCCTTTACCTACAGTACCATACTAGCAATTATCCACAATGAACCTTGGGATAACATGAGTCTTTTGGATTTTCTGGCTGTTCTCAATGGGAAAAGATGATCAACCATGGGCTTGCTTGGGTTACACATCATTTTCCATTCTGTTGCGCTTCAGGACCTCTGCCATTTCGCGGAGATGCTGCTCTTCGCGATGTTGTGGACAGGCCGCTCGCGCTGACGTTCGGACCATGGCGCTTCACAGCGAATCATGTGCTGATACGGATCTACCCTCTGGTAAACTAACATAGCTGTGGAAAATTGCCTATTTATAGATAGTTTACCTATTCAACATGGTGATTTTCTATGGTTATGTTATGTTAGTTTACCAGAGGGTATCAATCTGAAAGTTCCGATTACGTAAGTTTGGAACATAGTTTGAAAGCGTGTTTTCACTTTTCACCATTGGGTCCTGCGTGAAATGATGTGAAATGGCCACTTCATACCACTTCGGGGTTCTATCTTCCACATCAGTGGCTTCCATACCAGGTTGTGAATTTTCTGCACGCACTTGTGATTTGAAGCATGCTTCGATAAATTACACACACCATAAAAATAGGATTGCTCAAAACTATTTTCCATATATTAAACCCAATATTGGGCGATGAGTTTCCGATATTATTACAGCATATTGTACTCCATATATTACCTAAAGCTTGACAAATCAAGCCGAGTCCAAGTGACAGGTATTTACGGCCCGTTCTCCCATGTTGCGGCAGCACCTTGGGTTCTGCTGCGTCTGTCAGTGGCACAGTGCTATTTGGCTTTTGGCATCTTGACCTTTTGGCATGGGACGAGAAAACTCCTGTATACCCTGAGCAGCTTTCCAACAGAAATCTCGGAGTTGTCCTTCATTCTTTCTCCACTTTCGTGTACTTTTGATCTCTTTCAAAACGAGGAAGTGTAGCAAATTCAGAAGAGGTGTGGTATCTGGCTGGTGATTTCGATATTTGATTTGGCCAGTATTCGCATGGCAGTACCAGATAATCATTTATATAGGTGGGACGGCTCTTTCAAAGACGATTCCAATTTGGCCTGTCCCAACCAGTTGTTCTAAGTCTCGGTTGGTCCATCAACGCGCATCATTCACTTGGTTGAAGGAAAATCTGCACCATCAAGTACCTGCAGGATTTCCTTGAACCAATCAACCAATCCAATGAATCATGCATTTCAGGTATATCTTTCTTCTTGTCAATGAACCTGCCCAGCCAATCCACGGCCACCGTCACCATCATGCTGCCTGGCAGACCGGTGCGGAGAATGGGATTGCCCTCCAGTAATCAAAAAATTGGAGAAGCACAGTGGTATTTCTCCATGTTTATATACTAGTAAAATAATAGTTGTGATGCTTGATTTTCCAGTCAGGTTTGGATTACCAGAAGAGCAAAGCCCGCCAAACATATCCGAATATTCGAAGGCTGGTGATATCCTCTTCACACGATCTCAGCTGATGCATGGCCTGGTTGGGCTCAGCAGAGAGAATGTGGAGAAACACTGTTTGGCTGTTGGGAAATAGCATGGCATATATGCCCTCTACTTATTTAACTTTTTAGCTATGGAAAATCAACACCCCATATATTTTATAGGTAAATCATTATAACTCATCGAACTAAATGGACAATGGTTTCCAGAGCTATGTTAAACAACCAGATGGCACATTCCGTTTGCATCCTGATAAAGTTTCATGATTGCAAGATAGTTAATTTTTCAGAGCCTGGGTGCCAAGCAGATCGTTGTTGGTTTCATAGTCCCCCATCTGTTCGCCTGGCATCATTCATGTCCCCACCCCTATGATACCCCCATGATACCCTCCAGCGAGCTAAGATATGGAAAGACTCCACCATCCGTAGATCCTGTCCGCATGGGAAACTAAACCCATGGATTATCATACCATTTGGTTATGACTAACATAGCCATGGTATAGATGGCCCATGGAAATAGATGGTTTACCTATTAATAGCATGGTGATTTTCCATGGCGAACTGTTAAATAACCAGATGGTATATTATATTATCACGGTTTTTTTCTATATGTTTTCTGGAGGGTTTGTTTCCCCAATGGGTGACTTCACCAGCCACCGGATTTTGGATCTTCCGAAGGTTATTGCTGGTGGTGGCGCAGCTGTGTTCGGGTGTGGCTCCTGGGACACCAGGGGAATCTGAGGGCTGGATGGAACATGGTGGAAGGCATGGCCCGATGATGGTCGATGGTTTACCACTGGTTCAACCCTTGGTTAGATACTTTGAGTGCTTTAATATGTTGCTATCAATGGTTGGATTTACTAACAAGCTAGAGATTAGATTAGATTTGTTGGCAAGTACCTAAGATTGACCATGATTATGTATATATAGTTATATTTGTTACTCAGGATTTTCCATAGCAAGATGTTAGATTACCAGAGGGTAGAGCATTGTTTTCGAAGACGAACATCTCTTCGAAATACTTTCCGGTAGATTGATTCGAAGACAACCTGCATCGAAATAATGTACATGGATTGTTGTTTTAGATAGAACAGATAGGTTCATGACCGCTTTAAATTTCTAAATGCCAGTGCTGCCGGTGCCTGTTGAGTGATGGATCTTGACCTGGATCATGGTTTCAAGTAAGAGCCTGTCTGAACCTCCACTGTAGGGCGCACTCACAGCAGTCACGAAAGAACAAAAGAGAAAGCTTGTAGATAATTGAGTATAGTTGATTATAGTTTATTTGATCATATTTGACTATACTATATTTGACTAATTTTGAATATACTTGAATTTGATTGACTGCATTTAAGTTATACATAGTCAAACATATTTCATATGCATTTGTACTATAATTGATTATATTTAATTTGTGATTGTATCCAATAGAAGTATTAGCTTTCATTCTGGGAGTATCCAGTAGAAATCAGAAGTACATGTGCACTATTTCTATGTCTTTTTGGAATTCTGGGTGAAGCTCCAAGGACATGATCGCCTATGGCAATGTGCATGGAGCGCTAGGTGGCCTAGGCGGGTCGTGGCGCAGGGCCCTCAGCGCGATCGTGTGGCTGGGGTTACATGGCTATAACCATGAAACATGGTGAAAAAGCAAAAAGGATAAAACATTGTGTTTTTATGTGAGAAATGGTAAAGCAATTGAATTTAATCCAAATCAATAGGGATTTGTCGAGTGAAAAAGGGAGTGTTTATGGACTTTTTATGGTTCATCATTGGTTTAACCATTAAATCCTTAAATTATATAGCGTGGAGGTACAGTATGGGATTTAACTCAAAATGGTGGTGCATCCAGGCATCGTGAGTGAGCAAGAAAGATAGGACATACCATACCCCAGTTATAATGTGTATAGGTTATGAAGTAGATGGGATGCACATCCAAGTACACTCCTGTAAACAAACAGATGCTGGAGTTTTTATATCTTTTGGAGTCTACAATGTGCGTACTATATGCCCCCACCTCCTATCTGCCCCGTAGCTGGGCAGGTTGGGTGATCTTCATGTTGTCACCGTCGTTTTATACGGTGGAACGAATTCTACCAATTCTTCTGAACGATGGCTGCACAGAGCTTCCCGGCACTTCCTTTGGAGTTGTTGCTAATGTGTGGAATGCAATCACCATAGCGGCAGCATCACCATGTTAGCAGTTGAGCATCGGTTTTACCATGGTTTACATCCCACTCATTTTGGAGGGAAAACTGTGCACATTGAAATTGAGGAACTCAAGTGAGTTGTGTGGTTCTTCCATTTGCTGGGCGGAAATGGAATGTATTGAGATTTTCCCTAAGACCCTTGCGACGCGCTGTCTGCGATGGAGTTCTTCAAAAGAAGGGTGTGAGTTGCTTGGCTGAGCATCCATAATCCGTTCCCCCTAATACTAAACCCCCATCCCCCCAAATAATCAACACCTCAGGTAGTTTTATTTCACTCTGGGGGTCTGGGGTTTGAGGGTGTGTTCGCTCGACTTTGCGGCAACCGTTCGCAACCGTCCGCAACCGTTCGCAACCGTCCGCGTGAGGGCCGTATGGCCGTGCCTATGGCAAGTTTTGCAAAAGGGGTCATTTTTGGAGGTTTGAAACGTCGCGTTGCTTCGTTTCACGTGGCAGGCATGGCACTTCGTGACATTCAGACGTGTTTCGTGACGTGCGGAAAGTTGTTTGGTGTGGCAGGCACAATACTTTTGCGACGTTTTCAGAAGATGCGTTGCAGTTTTGGTGGCAGGCGCAGCACTTTGGACGTGTCCATCGTCATTTTGTGTGGCAGGCGTAGCACTTTAGACGTGTCGCGTTGCGTGTTTTTGCGAATCAGGGCTGCGTCAAGTGGCGACGAGGTGCAAATTCCGTGGCAGGCGTGGCATTTTCTGAGACGTGATGAAACTTGATGGAAGCTTCGCACGAAACATCGATTTTGAGGTAGCAAATTTGGAGGTTCATAAGAAAACTCGTAAAACGCCGAATTTGAAGCTACAAACAAAGTATGAAAATTGGATGGAGTCTCGCACGAAATGCTGGTTTTGATGCTCCAACGTGTCTCGTCTCGAGTCTCCGGTTTTCCTGTGGCCCCGCCGTGTCTACGTGGGCAAGCTGCAAAACCTATCCTGTTTCGAAGGTTTCAAAGCAGGTTGTCATGCCGTTTTGCGTGGCAGGCGTGGCACTTTGTGACATTCCAACCTGTTTGATACTGTAACGTGTCGAGAGTCGTTTTGTGTCGCAGGCGCAATACTTTGCGTCGTTTTCACAAGATGAGTTGCAGTTTTCGTGGCCGGCGCCGCACTTTGGAGACCTCCATTGCCATGTTGCATGGCAGGCGCAACACATCAGACATGTCGCATTGCGTGCTCTACACTCCACACTCTACACTCCACACTATACACTTTACACTTCCCAGTCCACACTTTACACTCCACACTTTACACTCTACACTTTACACTCCACACTTTACACTCCACACTCCACACTCTACACTCCACATTCTCCACACTCTACACTCCACACTTCCCACTCCACACCCCACACTCTACACTTACACTCCGCACTCTGCACTCCTCACTCCAGACTCTACACTGTACACTCCACACTCTACACTCTACACTTGACACTCCACACTTTACACTCCACACTTTACACTCTACACTCCACACTCCACACTCTACACTCCACACTTTACAGTTTACACTCCACACTTTACATTTGACACACTCCCCACACTACACTCCACGAGTCAGCTATCAAAAAAAAATTTTAAAGTCATCAAAAAGAAATTTAATTTCCCATCAAAAAAAATTAAACTCATCAAAAAAAAAATATTCCCTCATATCCTGGCCTGCGCAAGCCAAACGCAAAATACAAGCATCATGAAATCTGTGCATTGCATCATCAAAAAAAATATGTTTAAATTATTTTTTGATGATTTAAATTTTTTGGGGGGGGTCATTGGTAAAACAATTATTACTAGCAGAAAAAAGTATTTTAAAAAAGGAATATACTTGGGAGGGACGGTTGGGTGGGCTTGGTCGACGCCGACATGTACGAGTCATCGCACAAGGAACACGTATTGGTTCGCAAGCTGTTCAATAACGAGGCACTGGGCCAAACAACATTGAATCCAATGGGCTACAAAAACCATTCTTTCCATCATGTTTTCCAGGCACGGGTGGGTGGGCCTGCTGTATACGGAAGCTTGCACAACAACGCACGGCTACGCGATGAAGTATGCTTGAAAAAGGCCAAAGAGCCAAAAGCCAAATGGCCAGAGGCCAATAGGTCAAGCCTGGCGCTAAAACCCAGAGGAAGTAGCAGGAGGACAGTAGACGAAGCTGAGCAGGTTGGCTGCGACAGGTTTGGCAATGCCAAGAAAGATGAGAACGTGCGGGAATCGAACTTCCATGCGTGTAAGTTACCTGGCCCAGCGACCAAGCGTACCCAATTCCCAGGACCTAGCGTTCGAGCCACACAGCCCTACTTGCAAGGCAGCTGAGTCGTTGGGCCACCGGGCCACCAGTTCCAGGCCCCCACACAGCAATGGTCAGCTGCCATCCCCATTTTGACTTGCAAAGGTGTATGTCTACTATGTTGGAATGGACGCAATGTAGGTGGGCCTTATCATGACACATTCATTCGCAATGTGGGTGGGCCTTATCATCCACCTTTCTGGCGTTGTCACAAGCCGCGGGCAGGGCTTTAAAATAAAAAGGCGGGAGGGGGGCGCGGTGGGAGGGCAAAGCGTCACATGAGTGGTGTCCACAGGATTACTCTATACCTCTCGTGAGCCTTGACAGCGTATATAAATATGCTCAATACTCATGCAGTACCCACGTAGGATTCAAGTAAAAAAAAAAACAGGGCGCGGCGCCTCCCCCTTGCAAAGCGTCACATGGTCATGATACATTCATTCGCAATATAGGAAAGATAGAATAAAAAGGAAAAGATAGGATAAGATAGGGTAAGATAGGAAAAGATAGGGTAAGATAGGGTAAGATAGAGTAAGATAGGGTAAGATACATAGAAAGACAAATAGATAGATAGAAAGAAAGATAGATTGATTGATTGATTGAGATATAGATATAGACATAGACGTAGGTGTAGATGTGGAGCCGAAGGAGCCATAAGAGCGAAAAGCCACAGGAGCCGAAGGAGCCATAGGAGCCGAAGAAGCCAGAGGAGCCGGAGGAGCCACGTACCAAAGAAGCTAAAAGACAAGCAGCCAGAAGCCAAAAAGCCAAGAAGCCACGAAGCCACCAGGAGCCACCAGGGACACAGGAGCCGAAGGAGCCACAGAAGCCAGGAGCCACACAGGGAACTATAGGAGCCACCAGGAACCAAGGAGAAAAAAAAAGAAACAAATTAAATTACCCTCCCTCATTTTTTTTGGGGTCCTTAATGTTTCCTTGCTAACTTCCAACAATCTCCCGATAACATGGGTTTCGTTTTTGGTCCTAAAATAGCCCGTCTACCACTGGTCAGGTACATCCTTTCATTCGAAAGCTAGCTTGTATTTGTAAAGAATGGCAATTTGTATGCTTCCTTCCCTGCTTTTCCTCCTTCATTTCCTCCTTCCTTTCTTTTCCTTCCCTCTTTCCTTCCCTCTTTCCTTCCCTCTTTCCTTCCCTCTTTCCTTTCCTCTTTCCTTTCCTCTTTCCTTTCCTCTTTCCTTTCCTCTTTCCTTTCCTCTTTCCTTTCCTCTTTCCTTTCTTTTCTTTTCCTTTCTTTTCCTTTCTTATCCTTTCTTTTCCTTTCTTTTCCTTTATTTTCCTTTCTTTTCCTTTCTTTTCCTTTCTTTTCCTTTCTTTTCCTTTCTTTTCCTTTCTTTTCCTTTCTTTCCCTGTCTTCCCCTCCTTCCCTCCTTCCCTCCTTCCCTCCTTCCTTCCCTCCTCCCTCCCTCCCTCCGTTCTTCCTTTCCTGCTTCCTTTCCTTCCTTCCTTTCCTTCCTTCCTTTCCTTGCTTCCCTTCTTTCATTCCTTCCTTCCTTTCCTTGCTTCCCTTCTTTCCTTCCTTCCTTCCTTTCCTTGCTTCCCTTCTTTCATTCCTTCCTTCCTTTCTTGCTTCCTTTCTCTCCTTCCTTCCTTCCTTCATTCCTTCCTTCCTTTCCTGCTTCCCTTCTTTCATTCCTTCCTTCCTTTCCTGCTTCCCTTCTTTCCTTCCTTCCTTTCTTGCTTCCTTTCTTGCTTCCTTTCTCTCCTTCCTTCCTTCCTTTCCTGCTTCCCTTCTTTCCTTCCTTCCTTCCTTTCTTGTTTCCCTTCTCTCCTTCCTTCCTTCCTTCCTTTCCTGCTTCCCTTCTCTCCTTCCTTCCTTCCTTCCTTCCTTCCTTTTCTTTCCTTTATTTAAATTTCTTTTTGATGATTTATTTTTTTTTGATGAATTAATTTTTTTTGATGATAATTATTTTTATTTTTTTGATGGTCCTCCCCTGTCACGCTCTACACACGACGCTCCCCACTTTACACTTTACACTCCACACTTTACACTCCACACTTTACACAACACATTTTACACTGCACACTCCACACTCCACACTTTACACTTTTCACTCACTACTTTACACTTTACACTCCTCACTCCACACTCTACACTTTAAACTCCACACTTTACACTCCACACTTTACACTCCGCACTTTACATTCCACACTTTGCACTCTACACTTTACACTCCTCACTCCAGACTCTACACTTTATACTCTACACTCTACACTCCACACTTCACACTCCACACTCCACACTCCACACTTCACACTCCACACTCCACACTCTACACTTTACGCTCCACACTTTACACTCTACATTCCGCACTTTACATTCCACACCTTGCACTCTACACTTTACACTCCTCACTCCAGACTCTACACTTTACACTCCACACTACACTCCACACTCCACACTTTGCACTCCACCCTCTTGTGCATTCCACAGTCTACAGCGCACTGGTACGGTAACAGGGGAAACATCTAGACTGTTCAAATAACTTGCTTCACACAAGTGTTCTACGTGACTGCATTCGGGTTCGTGGGCTGCATCTTGTTTAAGTTGCGTTCTAAAGGATAAAGGGAATCAATTAATCAAATTAGCCAACCTCAAATTTTCGAAAATTGGAGACGGACCCTAGTGTTTATTATTTGGGGGGGGTCGTAATAGGGGGAAGGGGTTATTTGGTAGCTTGGTTCGGCGGGCACTTTTTGTGCGGCATCCCTGAGGTTGTGAAGTGCCACCAAGCCACCTGAGATCCAACGGGCTCTTTGGCAAGCTCCTTGGGGAACCGATCTTCTTAGAAGACTCTCGGTGCCGAGCCTCCCAGAAAAATCGGATTGGAGGCAATGGTCCTTGAAAAAGAACACGTTCAACACAAAAAGAGTGCTAAAAGTGGAAGAAATTTGGGAAGAAGTGACACTGGTCATCCAGTTGCCGGCAGTTATATGGGGTAGTTGTGGCAGTTTCGCGGGTAGTTCTACATATGGTAATATGTCGTCCACGGATACTTTGGCTTGGCATCTCGGCTTGAAGAGTCGTGGTGTTCTTGCAGTTTGGATGCAGTTTGGATGCTTTTCGTGTGTTTGGAAGAGTTGATGCACGAACCATTTGTTCAGGGTCTAGGAGATGTCTAGAGGGTTGGCCATTGGCTCCAAACAGTCCAAACGTTTGACATATAGAATTTGTCATAAGTCATTCTGTAATGTTATACATGCGGAGATTACTTGCGTGCATACAGGCATGAGTGATTGATGAGTGAATACTACTACACCCCTTCATGGCCCCAAGAAATGTGTATGTTTGAACCTGGTCGCCTTCGAGTCGTTGGCGGCAGCTGCACCAGTTTTGATGTCCAGGATATGAAGAGTTCCTACATTTTCTTGGCTTCGGACATCCAACTGGTGATGTTTGGAGTGGCGCTGCGCGCCATCACTCTCTTCCAATTATTGCTGAGAGCAGGCCACAATGGCTCCTTGGCTGTACAAGAGCTGGATTCACAGAATGTCCATGGGGGGCTCTTGGTTCTCAGAAACAATGATGAAGCGTTTCTTGTGAAGCATCAGGATCATGCCTTACTTCTCAAGATACTGCACGTGTTCATACATGTTCCCTTTCTGGCTGATACCAGCAGGCAGTAAACATCTCTAGGAAATCAGCACTGCCCTGTTCATCAGGTGACTTGAGTCACCGGATCATTTGTCGCGTGGCGCTGCCTCTGGTGGTAACTTGGATCATTTTGTTACCTTGACCCAACCTTGTACCTGTGCATAATATATAATCATAGATATAGCATCAGAGAATGATCCTATTGTTCATAGAATAAGATTATATCATAAGTCAAAAAAAATAATTATGCATGCATATGTTACTATATATCACCGTGAATCATCATCATGCATCATCATATCTCATGATGTATCGTTATTTGACATCTTATATACAATCATATTCTACCATTTCATGCTGTGTCTCTAGCGCGGATCCCAAAAGATCATGTAAATAACACCAAGACCTTGGCAGGCAATCTTCCTGATCTTCACAATTCCATTGACTTCGAATTCGTCGGATGCAGGGTGGCTGGCCCCCTAATGCCAATAGATTTCAATTAGTATTGGAAAATATGATATATATATATAATATTAAAGAGATTAATATGTATATATAGACTATATATATATATTATTTTTTCAATAGATGAGTCTGACCCCCACGGGGATGATATGTAGGCTTTGGTGGTTTAGGCCATCTCAAAGTTATGTGCCAAGTGTAGGTCAATCACCCAAGACACAAGCAATCAGGCTTGAATGCAGTCCATTTTTGCACGTCGGGTGCATGTCTGGGACATCTACCATGATTTTTTCTTGCCCTTTTTTCCCCCTGAGGGACCTTGGCAGTCTTTTCTTCTTTCTTTGAAGGTCCTGACTTGCGAGGTTTGGCTGGTAGTTACTATTTTTTAATTACCAGCAATGGGGTGGTTGTTTTATTTTCTTAGAAAAGGCAGAGCCGATGCGCTTGTCATCTCGAGGTATTTCTAGGACATCATGTCAGGGGTGTACATGGTATGGGGGTCAGAAACCCAGTTCCCAACCTAATTCTGACTTCTTTTAACTTTAATGTATTCTT
>CAMXCT020004434.1:222019-274603 GCA_947184155.2 Cladocopium goreaui
AAAAACAAAGCAATTCTGCGAGACTTCCTTCAAAAATGGAACGTTGAGTGCAGAGCTGACGGCCTCGTACCAATGCATTTTGCGGTTTTTCCAGTCCATCTGTCTAAAGTGCTGCGCCTGCCAGGAAAAAGTGATGCCAGGTCATGCGAAGTGCTGCACCTGTCACGCAAAATCATCTCAGCAAACCTGAAGATCTGATGCTGAGGAAATCAGCGCCCTCACCTCCTAACAGCTCCGATGAAGATGTCTCTTGTACTGCGCCTGCCACGGCAAATGCATCTTTGCAGATCCTCTTCAAATGTCCCACGCCTGCCATCGTTTCTGAAAATGCTACAAAACCCTCGCGTTTTGCTCACTTTTGACAAGGTGCGCCATCCCTTGCGCCTGCCACGCGAAACGAGATCTGAACGTCCAAAAGTGGTCCATACATGGTGTAGTTTGTACATTTTGACTTTGGAACGTGCTTCGCGCCACAACGGCGTGCACTTTTTCGACATCTCAACTTCGAAAAGTGGTCCGGACCTGGTGTGCTTTGTACATTTTGACTTCGAAATGTGCTTCGCGCCACAACGGCGTGCAATTTTTCATCTCTCATCTGGCCAGATGGCTCCGCACCCGCCGCTTTAGCGAGCCTACTCTTCGACCCTCCGGAGCCACAAATCATTGGAAAAAGAGTGTTTCGCGACTTTCCTACCTTTTCGCGCATCTGCATCTTCTTTCTTCTTACTCTTTCTCTTCTACTCTTCTTTCTTCTAATCTTTCTCTTCTCTCTGCCTCTGCCCTGCTCTGCTTTTCATCTGTCCATATTGCCGGAAGTTTGACTTCGATCATTGATGGGAAAATTGAATCACTATGTTTGTAAATTGAATCCCCATTATTGCTTAAGTGATATTCCCAACTATCATTAATGGGAATATTGAATCACTATGTTTGTAAATTGAATCCCCATTATTGCTTAAGTGATATTCCCAACTATCATTGATGGGAATATTGAATCACTATGTTTGTAAATTGAATCCCCACTATTGCTTAAGTGATATTCCCAACTATCATTGATGGGAATATTGAATCACTGTGTTTGTAAATTGAATCCCCACTATTGCTTAAGTGATATTCCCAACTATCATTGATGGGAATATTGAATCACTATGTTTGCTGATATCATTATATTTCCATCTTAATTGCTTAAGCTCTCATTTCCCTATCCCTTTTGCTTGGCGAAATCACTATTTCTGTACGTGAAATCCCTATGTTTGGAGGTCAAATCCCAATTTGCGCACAGCAGCTCTTCGTCCAACAAAGCCAGCCTCAGTGCTGCAAAATATAAACATGTCGAACTTGGGATATACTACAGAACCTCCAAAAACAACAGAAGTAGCGTGAGAAATCACTGTTCTATCTATTTGGGGCTTAGTATATATATATATATATATTATATTATTATATTATCTTATAATAAATATATAAATATATATACATATATATACACATACAATACGAATGTATAATGAAGACTTAAGCAAAAAGCAGACGGAACGAGACAATGATTTTAGCCTTGAAAACATGAGATTTAAACATTGAACATGGGAGCCTGAACTTTAGCTAACACCATCAAACAGTCAAATCTGCTCACAAAAATACATTGAACAGAAACCGTTACCATCTGGTTATTTAACATAGCTATGGAAAATCCATGGTAAATGGAGGTTTCTAGCTGGGAAAATCATCTGTAAATGAGCCATTGTCCATAGACATGTTAAATAACCAGAGGGTAATCATGGGATTTTTCACAAGATGTCGCCATCAACCGTGGACATATCAGGAAGGGTATCACCTTGATAACGAACAAATCATCAAACATGACCACTACTGGTTGGTGGTTGACCTACCCCCCTGAAAAAATTGAGTTCGTCAGATTGGATCATCATCCCAGCTATTTGGGAAAATAAAAATTATATGGAAAAACATGTCCCACATATATGGAAAAATGTCCCAAATGGGATGATTATTCCCAACTGAATGGAACAAAAATGTTCCAAACCACCAACCAGACTAAACTTAATTGGACATAAATTGATTCAACCAATGGGATGGCGTGATCTATGACCAATTCTGACAGAGAGGAAAACCTGGTGCTTGAGCACAGGAAGAAAGCTTAGCAACTTCTGAGATTCATTCACTTTAAAGGTTACACTTTGAATGGGAAAATTGTGAAACCGGCTAGTCCCAAATTCAAGAATCACCTATAAAATCTAGATCTGTCTACAATCCATCTGAAACTACCCACAACGTTCGTCGGAAGATCACGTGACACCGGATGAATGAAGCTGGACGGATTGATTCAACAACCATCCGTCAGCAGGATGGGGCCCCAGTAACAATGGGATATACCCTCTGGTTATGACTAACATAGCCATGGTATAGATGGCCCTAATCGAAATAGATGGTTTAGCTATTAAACATGGGTGGATCTTTCCATGGCTATGTTAAATAACCAAATGGTATATCTACCATAAACTATAGAATTCAGCCAGTTATTTGCGGCAACTGAACGCTAGCTATCGAACGGGGGCCCCATCCAGGCGTAGCCCTTTAGAAAAACCACATCCTTTTCGACCCGTCGACCCTTGAGGATTTCCTCAACATTGCCAGGAAAAACGGCCCTGGAAAACACCGCATCATGGGAAAAATCACCCGGTGACAGATCCCAATGTAACCTGCTGATGAATCATAGACAATCTCAGAGACAATCTTTTTAAGGTAATTTCTGTATCTGGGCGATATGTGCAGTATAGGGATATATTATCTAATATCTTCATGTGTGGGTAAGACCTTGAGTATCGAACTAAAGTTCACTAATTTGCTGAATGTCTTCAATTGTGTCAATGTTTTCTCTGCGATATCCCCATGTCTGTTGATTTTTTAATTACGGATTCATATCACCAGCTTTGTTGGTTTGTAATCTCTTGTCCCCTGTTTTGATTGGTCTGCATCCCATATTTGGTGGATATTCTTTGCCGATGCTTTACATGACACAAATCTCCATTTTCTGGCTGTAAACACGTCTGAACATAGACCATCATGTATCATGGCCAATGTTAGACACCATACGAACGAGTTTTTTGAGCTGCTTAGGATCATAAATCGTTGCCAAAACCATCACTGGTGGGTGGTTTCACCCCCCCTGAAAAATATGAAAGTCAGATTGGATCATCATCCCAACTATTTGGAAAATCATAAAATTCACGTTCCAATATAATATGGATGTTCCATCAAATGGGCTGATTATTCCCAATATATGGAAAAATGTTCCAAATCACCAACCAGATATTGAATGCCGACAAATCCCTACCTATCACCTGGTTGGTTTATCACCAGTGTGTTGGTTACATTCCCGGTGCTATAATATACAATCCCTATAAATGGGTTCGGTTGTCCGAAAATAGGGTACCATACAGCCACAGGATACCCAAATCCGCGCACTGGTTACAGTAATCATCATTTTGCCGATTCCACATTGCGGTTTTGTGTGCATACTCTTTTCTAAGCATGTTCAAACACACCAAGATATCATATGAACTTAGTTATATCCTAGTACACCCCTTTGTATATTTTGTATCCCATTGTATTCCCAGAAAATCACTGTTTCTACATGAATAGATATTCAGCTAAAATCAGTTAATTCAAAAAAATACCATCAAATATTGACATTACAGAATTTTGACATTATATCCACAGTCTTCTCAGTTAAATCCCCAGTTTCAAACCATGGCTGGATCCATGGGGTCAACAGTTTGATCGCCGATGCCAAGGAGCTGATGGTTGATGAAGCGTTCATAGGGTTCGTACTGCTCCAGACCTGAACGCCATGGTTAGGGGCTGGATGCGGAGACGCCATGAACTGGGTAGGTTTTTTTGAAAATAATATGGTTAAGGGGATGGACGAAGGATGAAATATGTTGTTGTGAAATGTTGTGAATTGATGTAAATTGTAAGTCTCACAAAACAAAGAGAGAGCTGCATACATGTTCATACAGTCACAACTAATAAGCGTCAAATGCAAGATAGGAGGAATCAGTATGCCCCTAGCCCAATGGATTATCTGATGGGTGACTCGCAGACTCGATGAGTTCTGCGGAGGATTTCAAGGGACGCTATTTAGAAATGGCTCGGAACATACTACCTGTTTCGTTGTTGCGATGACACCTGGAATGGAACAACCTGCCCTTTGGCCGGCAGGATCTGATGTCAGGCGCGTACTCGTGGCCAAGGGATCGATGTCGATCCCTCGAGAACGCAGTTGTTGAACGAGCTCGGAGGCGAAGACCGGGGATCCAATGTTGTCCAGCTACACAACATACACCTCCCTCCCATGAGCCAATCGACGAAGCCAATGATTGTAAAGCGTCTGGTGCAATAACTTCCAGAGTGGGATTTTGTACTGGGAGCTATTTTGCATAGATTTGGAGCATGGCTCGAGGAATTTGCCCGCACCGCAAGTCGGTAGATCCAAACCATTCCCCTTGGTACTGGAATGTTGCTCCATCAAACCTGCGCTCGGTATGCAGGGCACCGATCTTGCGAGTCCTGTGTCATGTCACTCCCTCCGTCGCAGGCGTTGATCCGCAGGGGGAACACACTTTGGGCTTCGCCAGCCTTTTCGCGGTGTCAAAGTCCTGCATCAATCCAACAAGAAGCAAAGGAAGGACGTAAACAAAATATGAAGCCACAATCGCTATTCACCCGCTTTGCCCAATCAGAGCACAGTCCATCATTTGGAGTGTGGGGTGTCTCATAAACCTTCAATAACCGGGATGTGGATTTGTTTAGTCATTAATAGAACACCATGTTAGTGAATAATCACAGGAAAACAACCCATGATTCATGGGTGATATCCCATCTGAACAGTGTTCAAAACCATCTGTCTTTCCATGAAATGCTGGTTAGTTAGAAGGGATTCTCAGCTCATGCATGATTGTCATCCACAATACTGGCTGCTAAAAAACCTTACATGGTCAACCAGCAGGACTTTGAATGCTCATTTGAGCCAAAAAAAGTACCCCTATATCCAATCCCATTATTTATTAGTTGATTATAACTTACCAGTAGTACCCGCACGAGGCGGGGCGGAAGTTGCCTTAAAGATATATATAAGACCTTTCTCATCTATAGAACTTGCATGCGCCGTGCGCCAGCCAAGCCCGTGCGTGCGTGCACTCTGCGAAAGTGGTGTCCTGTTTCACATGTCACATGTGAAGCTCCACTTCGCCCTTCCCACTTCTCACTACAGTCTTCACACTCCACACTGCACACTTCACACTTCACACTCCACACTTCTCACTTCACACTGCACTCTTCCCAATCCACACTTCACACTTCACTGCACGCTTCCCACTGCACACTCCACACTTCACACTTCACACTCCACACTTCACACTGCACTCTTCACGCCCTACACTTCACACTGCACTCTTCACACTCCACACTTCATCTCATCTGAGCTCTTCTCACCTTATCCCAGCTCATCTCTTCTCATCTCATCTCTTCTCATATGTCATCTAAGCTTTCATGAATCACTTCCCAGTACTTCTACAAAGGAACTGGATCTCGACGCCAAAGCGACAAAAAGACGATTTTGAAGCACTTTTTAAAAGGAATTTTAAAAGGAATGCAGCATGCAGCCGGTGCACCCATCCTGTTCTGATTCGCATTCCCCAGTTTCTTCACAAACTTTGAATTCCTTATTGTGTCCTTTTTTTACCATACATTTTTTTGCTTGACAAATCACTTTCGCAGCCTTGATGCAGCCATTCCAATACGATTTACGATCTTCAGCTGCAAAAGACAATAGTATTACGCATGCAGCCGCTGCACCAAGCAACCTTGACGCAGCCACTACAATGCGATCTGCAGAGACTGAGTCGCAAAACACAATAGAACTACGTGCAATGGCGTCGGAAATTGCAGCTCCAAAACCGGATCTCGACGCCAAAGCGACAAAAAGACGATTTTGAAGCACTTTTTAAAAGGAATTTTAAAAGGAAAATTTTTAGCGCCAAAATTGAGAAAATCTGCTGACAATTCACTTTCGCAGCCTTGATGCAGCCATTCCAATACGATTTACGATCTTCAGCTGCAAAAGACAATAGTATTACGCATGCAGCCGCTGCACCAAGCAACCTTGACGCAGCCACTACAATGCGATTTGCCACCACAGCTTCAAGAAACGCATAGAACTACGCACACAGACACAACCACTCGTTGCAAAACACATAGGAGGAACAATTCGCGCATGAAACGACCGCAGCCGCAACCGCCGCACAGACGAGGTACCTTTCATCGCCGGCTGCAGCCACTTTACACGGAAAAACACAAGGTTTCGTGCTCCAGCTTCCTCCCCAACACAAAGCCGATGCAACATCACGCAGCCATTCCAATGCGATCTGCCACCACAGCTTCAAGAAACGCATAGAACTACGCACACAGACACAACCACTCGTTGCAAAACACATAGGAGGAACAATTCGCGCATGAAACGACCGCAGCCGCAACCGCCGCACAGACGAAGTACCTTTCATCGCCGGCTGCAGCCACTTTACACGGAAAAACACAAGGTTTCGTGCTCCAGCTTCCTCCCCAACACAAAGCCAAGGTCAATTCCATAGCTTCTTATTCTTTTGTTATGTATTGTTAGATTATGTTTTGTTATGTGATCTACCACCCTTCATGATAGTCAATTTCATCGCTTCTTATTCTTTTGTTATGTATTGTTAGATTATGTTTTGTCATGTGATCTACCACCCTTCATCATAGTCAATTTCATCGCTTCTTATTCTTTTGTTATGTATTGTTAGATTATGTTTTGTTATGTGATCTACCACCCTTGATCATAGTCAATTTCATGGTTTCTTATTCTTTTGTTATGTATTGTTAGATTATGTATTGTTAGATCACGTACCACCCTTCATCATAGTCAATTTCATCAAGTAAAAGTCATTCGTAACTCGGAAGTATTGCTTCCCAACTTCCTTTGATAATCATAGGAATACCCCAAGATTGTATATCTATTGGGATATACACAAAACATTACATTACTATATTGGTTTATACACTAGTTGCCCCTATTGTGGATTATAAGCATCACCGATAAGCCAGGCGGTATAATCCCCTGCAATCAATCACCAGGGGTATTTTGATGGGTTCATTTCCGAGACAGTTCCTTGTTGGTCATTCGAAAAGTTCAGGGACTTATCATGCAACCTATCTAATTACTTCACTTTGAATGATCCCCAACATGACATTTATACATTTTCTTACTGGCAAATCTTCTGGCATTCTATCTGACATATCTTCTGGCATTCTATGTGGCATATCCTCTGGCATATGTTCTGGCATATCTTCTGGCACATCTTCTGGCATTCTATCTGACATATTTCAGGGACTTATTATGCAACCTATCTAACTATAGTTGCATACTCTTTAAATACTAAATCATTCATATTCAATCATATAAATTATCAGTTTTTCCCAATCTTTGTTGCTTAAACCAGTTCTTTTAATCCCATTCATTCCATCACATTCATTGTTAACTAACATGTTAATATCGATATTAACATATTACCATCTGGTTATTTAACATAGCTATGGAAAATCCATGATAAATGGAGGTTTCTAGCTGGGAACAAAAATGTAAATGGACCATGTTCCATAGCTATGTCAAATAACCAGAGGGTAGTTCTATTACTGGTTGGTGGTTTCAACCCCTCTGAAAAACATGAAAGTCAGTTGGGATGATTATTCCCAATATAGTATATGGAAAAATAAAAAATGTTCCAAACCACCAACCAGATTACGCTCTTATTGAATACATTCAATGAATAATTCGTATCTCCCTGTAACAACTCTCCCGCAGGGACGCTGAGCCACCAAAGCGAGGCCCCAATGGGGACCGTGGGGAGCGTGGGGATGCAGCCCGTGGGGATGAAATCTCCTGGAAAGATGCCAAAGATATGATGGTCAATAGTGGTTAATTGTGGGTTTATAATTAATAATGTTTAATGTTTAATAGTGGTTTAATAGTGTTTTAATAATGGTATATGGGAGGTTCCTAAGTCACGGGGGATACCCGATCTGTAAAAATGGAGGATCACTCGGGGTAGCCCTGTGACTTTGATGAGGATTCAGCCAATCAGCCCTCTGAAAAATATGAGTTCGTCAATGGGAAAGATGACATCCCATATATTTACCCATAGGATCCATGTATGGTATATATGCTAACATTGGGGGTATATTGATGGTAAATGCTACCATATATAGCATACATGGATCCTATGGGTTATGGAAAATAAAATTCATGTTTGAAACCACCAAGTAATAACTATAACTGTTGATATCTCTCGTGGAATATGATATGATAGCTAAGTTTTTTTCGGACCATCGACCCGCTGCATCCTCCATACCCGGTGGCACGGTGGGGGGGCCATCCATGGGTTGTGGAGAAACCCAAATATCACACGATTGGTTATATCCCATAAAGGATCCCCATGGTATTAAAGGCCCATTACCCGGGTTTATCCACTCGAATCTCTGCTATATTACCCCCGTTTGTTGGCGCTAAAATGTCCCAAAATCATCAAACAACTATATAAATATATAGGTACATATCCACTTCACGATAATAATCCCAGGCTATCCCCATCGTATCTCAAGATACTCCTGAAAAACTGCGGGTCACAGAAATTTTACCATTCTTCTTCATTCGGGTTGTACAGTATCCCCATTTCAGTCGCCAGTATCCCCATTTCTGCTGCTTGCAATCCAAGCCCATTGTTGACTGGTACCCATAACTCAATGCTTTTGCTGGTAAAATCCATATTGCACCCCCTATCAACCATAGTCACAGTTCGGAAGGTGAAATTCCAAGTGAAGCTTTTCAACATGTTTAAACAGTGTTGCCCAGACCCGTTGATGTTTGATGGTAAAATCCGGATTATATCTTACATATCCATGTGGCTATGGATCACCTATAAACGTCATCTTTAGCGGGATGATTCGAAACATCGGCCAGCTGGAAATACGCGGGTGAAGCAAAGGGCTGTAAAACGTTTTGACTCAGAACAGTCAGAAAAATAGCATAGCTATGGATTGAACATAGGATCTCCCACAATATTCCCATTGTATCCACATTAAGCATCCCACAAAAATCCCATCATCTTTGATGCTCATCTCCGCACCTCGGAAAGGATCGGCACCTGCGAAAAAATGGAGGCCCTGCAGGTTGTCTAAGAAACACCTGCCATGTTGCCATGGATATCATCACTATAGAATTAACGCAAAAATGACATGGAAGGATGGTTAACTATTGGAAATTGCTAGGTATCCTTATCAGTTTTAAAATGTTTTAAATAGTCTTATAGATCAAAGGCAAAAAATGAATGTCAATTTATGTTCCTGTCAGATCCTAACCTTTAATGGAAAATCATCTACCGTGTTGGGCTGAAGCTTCCAAAAGAAAATGCTGGTGATTCATGAAGGTCCATCCAACAACACTTGAAATTCCACCGTGTTTCTACATGATATATGCCGTTGCCAGCTTGTCGACAGGGTGCTGTGGAAGTGGCACATGGCTTTTGTTGCCAACCGTAGCATTCCATGAATGATTTCTTGCCAAGAACGCAGAATTGGCTCATTGAGGGGCCCATAAAACCTGAAATGAAACCAACAATCATGCGGACTTGCCATGGGGGCCAAGTTAGCAGCCAAGTGATTGGTTATTCTTGCTCAAGGGAAACCAATGGTCAAAACAGCTACATGTGTCAATGACCTCAAGACACGGTAGAACGCCTCTTTCAAGTCCAGAAAAAGGACGCAGCAAGAAAAGCCCTTGTGATGTTGGATCCGCATGAATGACCCCACATGGTGGAGTCCAAGCGTCACTGGCACGTGTCTGCGTCCTCCAATTTGCTGGCTTTGGAGAAACCCTTCATAAAGGTCAGCTTGGTGTTGGCGCAGGGAGCGGTGAAGGACCTTTCCTTGATGGGTGGAGATAAGCAAGCTATGATAAGACCCGCACTCATCTTGTGGCCCTTTGCTCTTGTGGGTGCTCACCAACTTGCCGCCCTTGTGTACAATCGCTTCCTGGCCGTGCAGTGCCAATTTCAGGAGCTGGGCATAGGACAGGCGTGCCAAGTCAACTGCGTTGTGCTTGCAGACCTCGGGTGGTATCATGTCATGCCCAATGGCCTTCCCAGGTTGGCAGTGTTGTAAGTTCTCTCGCCAACATTGGCGCAACTTCACGTGGGGCATCCTAGTGCCACCTTCCATGGAGCCGTGGGGGCCTCTGGCCTGTATAAGTCAACCAGTGAACAGAACAATAAATCCCAGTTCATTAAAGGGCTGGTCCCCAACATAGTGATGAACTACTTTCAAAGTTGGCACCCCCAGTTAATGAACCAAGTGAACATTAACAACGTTTCAGCCAAACTATGCCCTATAGATACCTCACAACCAACAACATCCATCAAATAAGAGAGCAAGTGGTATTTATAGGATGGAAATCGCCAAAGTTAATTTGCTACAATATGCCTAGTAATCGGCCATCCCGCCTCAAACGTAGGCTACGGATTTCAACCATCACAGTTTTTACAACTGGAAGGGTTTCTGGGTTATCCCACCCAAAATATTGGAGAAGACAGATTGCAATTGCATTGCTGTTTTTCGAAATTGGGCCAGATGAATGTGTTTGCATGCTTTCGTGGATGTTTCCTTGTCACGTACCCCGGTGTTGTTGAGTAAGTCAACCCAATGGCCACGTTGCAGACCTGACCTATGATATTTTTGTAGGGACGCTGTGGCTGAGACTGTGTAAAGCTGGTGAACGATGATTTGAAGCCAAGGTTCCCCAATTGAATCTTGCGCAGCCAAGTGATACCATGGCGGCAATATCATGGGTAAACAGGTAATGTCGTGATTTGCACATCTAGTGTTGGAACAGGACCCAATCTATATGTATGCATTTTGCAAAAAAAAGATTGTTGTGTGTTTGCTTTTGCCCATGGGCCGTGGCTATTTGCCGTGGCAACGGTGTAGACTAAGGCGTCTGCTTTGACCAGTCGATGCATGCAGGAACCCACATGGAACACGGGTACTGGCTCAAACATTTTAGGGAGCTAGGCACTCTAGGGATCTATCAACTCAACCTATTTGTTGGCTGGTTGCCATGTTTTTTGTGCCAATGACAAACATCCCAAACCATAAGAACCAGTATCAGCGGAGACAACCAGAGCTGAGCTGGTGCCTGAGTTGAACTCTATCATGCAAGCCGCCAGTCGGTGGCGCTGACGCTGCAGCCACGTCGGCTGCAGGGAAAATTGACTGTGCCGATCCTCTGAACTGGGTGATTTTGGGGTAGTATTGGGGGTCCTTTGAAACACATCCACTGTACCACATTTTAAAATGGAGGAATGGATACTTTTAAATTTACGATGTATGCATCTTTGAATTTCATAGGCGAACCCTCAAACAAATGGTACTCTCCATTGGGGCATTGAAGGAAATGGCAAACCCCCTGTAGAAATTGGAATGATTCTTTTTTTGGGGGGACATGTGGGCATAGCGGCATTACTGCATAACTAACTAGCCAAACTTCAGACCTCTTGCATTTGCCGGGGGTTCCCCACCAAGGTGCTAGACCCACACTTGTTGGATGCAGCAATCGGGCATGATTCATCGGATGACGACGAAGGTCTCCAGATGAAGAAGATCGCGGACCGACAGCCGAACTTGTTGGTATGACAGCCGGGTAGACCATGGTTTACAATTTCTTACTTCGACAGGAGACTAGAATGTAGAGAGGTAGACGGATAGACCTACACGACTTTTAGATATAGACAGGTAGGTTTGTAAAAACACACACCCACACACACACACGCAAAAAACATATATATATCATATATGAGCGAAAGAGAGAGAGAGATATATATATCATATACATATATATAATTTATACCTAGACATTCTATTTTCATCTATTTTCTATATAAATAGATTACAATTGTGCACTATTTTTGCATATATCAAATATACTTGCATCATTCAGTCAACCCCCATCAGGACCTGGAGGCTCGGAAAATTATCCCAGAAGGGGCTTTGGATCGTTTCAAAAAACAGTCTAGAGCAGCTCATGGTGAACCTCTCAAATTCCTCCAGATGCTTCAGAATGCGCTTGATGTTGGCATCGGGGTTGACATTGATGACTTCAGACAGCCACCACCCTCACCACGAGTGCCCCCGCGTGATGAACTTGGGAAGAGGCACACACTGATACTGACCTCTGATGAGGAGCCTTCTCAGACTGCGCCTGAGTTCATCTCTACCCTACACATGTTTGCAAATCACGAGTTTGCTCACCCACCTCTTTGTACTTGCTTCCCTTCGAAGCTCGATCTTGCCCGCTGGGCCAAGGATAAAAGCCATGAACATGTTGATCTACAACGTTCACCTCAGGATCCTTCGCAAACGCGAGGAGCACCATCGAGTAGCGAACGACGCAGATGATGCTGCAAAACAAGAGGGACTTTGGGGAACATGGGTGCAAAGCAAAGTTTTTTCTCATTTTTCAGGGTTACGTATAAACTGTTTAAACACTTCTGCATTTGTGTAGAAGTTACACTCATGAAAGCATCGCCGATTCCGGTCAACCTGTCCCGGATGCAAGTCAGGAATTATTGCTTGCACCCGCTTGGTCATGTCCGTGAACCGGAAACCATGGAACAACTACAGCTTCCAGCAAGAGATGGCAACTCTGGCATCGGTTTACCTACATCGGTTCCCGGCGTCTTCTGATGAGCCCATGCCCCAGAACTCAGAGGAGTGAGGTCAGCTTTGTCCCAAACCTTGGAATCCCAGACCTGTCCCCAGTTGTTTTGTAAGCTTGCAGGTGCCGCGCACTCATGCTTCCAGCTTGGCTGCTAAGGTTTCAAATCGATTTGGCAGAGATGAAGCACGACTTGGGCCTGAGTGATTTTGATTCTGCACTAACAGTGCACGATGCATGTAGGGCAGGCATCTCTACATGGACTGGCACCGATGCGCCTTGACTCCCACAAACGTGTAACTTTGAATGGGGCTTGCCATGTTTTGCGACAAGCCAAGTCCAGTTTTTCAAATCCACTAGGTTATTTTGAGCCGGTGGTTTGCATGGGATTCTGGCTGGCAAAGTATCGCACCATACTGGACCTTCATCAAGAAGGTGCATGCTTTCCGGAAAATTCTGGAGGGCTCTTTGCCTATGGACGCATGGCTTAGAATTCAACAGGTGCTGCTGTATTATTCAGCAGGCTGCACCACCTGGGGAAAGCAACTAAAACCCTACTTCTGGGCCGGCTAAATGAGTCACAGAATGTCTCTTAGACCCAAACTACTTTGCTTCTAAGGCTGATGATGCTGGCAATGTTCCAGACCAAAGTCTACAACAAGCTGCGGGAGCTGTGGAGTGTCAGGAACATGATCCGCAGAAGATTGTCAAGGTCTTGTTGTCCGTCAAGGGGTACATGGATGTGGCCTTTGATGTTCTCCGGGACATGTCCATTCGCACTTTTGGCCATATGTGCCCAAGCAGATTGGAACTTTTAAACCTTGTTGAATGTTTAAAAGTTTTTTCCAACCAACTGGCTCATTTTGTAGTTGTAACTTCTGACAAGGATCTATTGGTATCGCAGACCTCTCTATCACGACCACCTGAGAATCATTGAGGCAACGCAGTCTCAACAGATGAATCGGGAACTCCAAGCATTTTGGGCCTGGCGTGGATGGCTCGAAACTGTTGCGGAGACTTTGGGTTTGCTTGGAAGTGATCGGCCTTTGCAGAGTCTCAGGCTGAATGTTTCAGTTGAGGATACCATCCAGCAGCAGGAGCACGCTGACTTGTTCTACCGTCTCACTCTTCGCTCTGCTTCCAAACGGGCTTGGTCGATGTCGATTTATGACGTTGCTCCGTACAACTGGGCGATGTTGCTCACTGATTCTGGCTTCGAGGACGTTGCCAAAGGGCTGGAAAAACTGAAAGGCGACTGCCTCATCGTGAAGAAGGCTTTGCGCCTGAAAGGGGACCCAGATTGCCAACACAGACAGGCTCGGAATGTTGGTCAAATTCAAGGAAGTCATTTTTCCCCAACGGAATAAGCTAATGGGGTCTTCAGCCCAGAATAGCTCCGGTGTGCACTGATGCAGGCGCCGGGTCAGGTTCACCGAGGTTCCGCAGAAGGTTCTGCAGGTTCCGGAGAAGGTCTGGGAGGCTTTGGTGCAGAGCCAGGTCACGTTCAACAGGGTTCCGGAGAAGGTTCCGGAGACGGTCTGGGAGGCTTCGGTGCAGAGCCAGGTCAGGTCCAACAGGGTTGCGGAGAAGGTTTCGGAGAAGGTGTGGGAGGCTTTGGTGCAGAGCCAGGTTAGGTTCAACAGGGTTCTGGAGAAGGTTTCGGAGAAGGTTCTGGAGAAGGTTCCGGAGAAGGTTCCGGGAGGCTTTGGTGCAGAGCCAGGTCAGGTTCAACAGGGTTCCGGAGAAGGTTCCGGAGAAGGTGTGGGAGGCTTTGGTCCAGAGCCAGGTCAGGTTCAACAGGATTTGCGGCCATTTGAATGACAGAAACCCAGCTGAGGTGTTTCCAGCCCTTGGCTTCGCAGCACGCTTCAGGAAGATTTGTAAAAATGAAAAGTTGTGGCTGTTGGGGATACCACCAAAGCTTTTTTCCCCAGCTTTGAGAAACCATAGGGCCTTTATCAAGCACACGCTGAATTTTCCTTCTATGGAGCCCTGAAGGACATCGAACAAACCCTGAAAGAATTGTGGCTTCACAAGCAGCTGCTAGTTCAGGACAGAAGTTGCTGGAAAAAACAGCTATTTTTTGACCTTTCCCCTGTCTTTGTAACCCTGATGTATTTTCAGCTCAGCCCAGGAGTTTTGGACCCATATGGAGCAGTACGGGTGGGATCTGGACATAGCTTTTCCTCACATCTTTCGGCTGTTCAGCACGATGGTTTCAACGAAGGAGGTGCTTGAAGACCTGTTTGGCTACTTGTCACAAAGGAACAAGACCGACGTCAGTGGCTCTACACGTATGTCTGTAGAACGGGCTTTTTTCTTGGCCACAATGAACCCTCGTTGGAAAACCGATGCTTGGCCAGCCGCTCAGATTCAGGAAGGAGATCTGCAGAGCACAAAAGCCACCAATTTTCTCCGTGGGCGGCAAGTGTACTTGCCTTCGTCGAAGCATCAAGCGAGTGAAACCAAAAGCGAGCTGAAGCAGATTATTGACTCAGGACCGAAATTCCCAAATGCTGAAGTTTTCCTTGTTTTCCAATAGAACCTTTTGCAAAGCAAGCCTTTTGATTTTTGGGTTGCCTTTTCGTTGGCCAGTTGTTGCGGCCTAGGCAGGAAAAAGATGCCTGGAATGCAGCTCAACCCACCTGCATTGAGACCAGCTGGTCACCTTAGCGACTTTCGCATGGTTGCAGCCATGATGAGTTTGCGCAATTTGGAAGGGCAAGATTTCAAAGACATCGGGGCTGCTTGGTTGGGAGAACTTTTTGAAGAAGGTCACCTGTATCGCAGTGGGATCACAGGCCTCCCCGCGGTTTGCTTGGGCTTTCACTACAAGGTTGCTTTCATGTGGGAGGTCCAGGAGATTGAACAAGGGTTCTTCAAACTTGCAGAGAGCGGAGACTTTGGAACCTATTCCATGACTGACATCAAAAACAATTTCGACAGCGTGTGCTTGACGCAGATCGAGAAAAAGGAGGCAGAAGGAGATGGTGCTTGGATGGCAGTCCCCACTCAGGTTTGCCGCTTGTCCGAGTTATTCCAAATTAGATTTCTTTTTCGCCGGCAAAAAATGACCGGGCTGCATCAACAATGATCATCAGATCGACACACGTTTATTTGACACGGCTCAAGTTTCTAAGTGTGCAGATGAAGTTCGGATAACACAGGCGTAGGTTCACATGTTCAAGGGCCCTTCATCTCAGGTTTGCCCCGTGACTTTCCTCCCGGATTGGCGGAGAAGGGCCTCTTGCTCAAGAGAACTCATGATGAAACAAGCCTAGTCTCGTACAGGTTGCAGTTTGGTGAGCCATTGTCAATGCAGTTTGTCTCCAAGCTGTGCGTCGCATTGGGCTTGGAAGTGAAACCTGGTGATGGGGAGAAAGTCGCAAGCAACAAATCGAAAATGATCCTTGGTTCCCAGCGTTGATTTGATCGTATTTTGGGTCGGGGGTTTTGAACCTGCGACTCATTTTTTTGAACTCCAACCAAGTCTAGCTACATGGTTTTTGTAAGCCAATGAACGGATGCTGATGCCAAGGACCTGTCTCGTTGGTCACTTTTGCCCTCATCTCAGTGATCAGCAACGGCAAGACATCATCAACAAGTGGCTCAAGGGCAAGGGCAGCACGAATGCCAGCAAGGCTCCGGGTTGCCTCCACTCGGTTCTCAAAGTTTTGGAAACTGAAGAAGACTTCAACAAATTTGTGGATATGAAGACTCGTTTGGATGATGAGCAACGAACTAAGCTCATCGTTGAAAGGGAAGGTTTCCACCGCTCGAAAGCCAGACAAATGACTCCCAAGCTGATCAAAATGCTGGCGCCACCAGGTCCCAAGAGCTACATCAGCATGCAGACGAGCTTGAAAAGATTCAATGGATTCTATTTCAAGCCAGGGGCTTCTTCTTCTTCTCGTGCCAGGCCAGTCGGATCAACCAAGAAAGGGAGGCTGAGAGACTTGCACTCGACTGCCAGAACTTGGGGTGACAAGTGGACGCAAGAACAAGCTTTGAATTTAGTTGTTGGGCAGCTATGGTCGTGGCACAGGAAGTACGGCAATGACTCTTGCTGCTGTTCTTCATGATGTTTTTCAATTTACCTCCCCCTACCTAGCTTGCTGCCTTTACAATTTGAAAATTTATGTGAATTTGCCCCGCTTGAATTGCCAGAGCTAAAGGTTTTTTCCTTGACACTTTACTTGCAACAAGGACATTTCCGAGAAACCATCGAAAAAGACGATCTCTGAGACCCTACAGAGAGTGTTGGAGGGTGAAGTTGATCCTGGCACTGATGTGGAGTCTGATGAAGACATGGATGACGCCGCTTTGGGTGTGGACGCTGACGGTCTTCAAGAAGGAGACGAGGAGGAAGCTCCTGCCATGGATTCTGATTCCTCGAGCTCATCAAGCAGCACCAGCAGTCCCAAGAGGAAACCAGCCAAGCGAAGAGTGCCGCAGCAACAAGGAAAGAGGGCTGCTGCCGAAACGCAGCCGAAACCAGAAGAGCCTGCTCCAAAGAAACACAAGCTGCTGGACACCAGCAATGTCAAGAGCGCTTTGCCTGCGCATGTACAGCAGACGATGGCTAATTTGGCTATCGCCAAGGCAGAACCAAAGGCAAAACCCAAGTCCGCTGACAAGAAGGAAAAGAAACGGGAGAAGAAAGTGGAAAAAAAAGTTTCAAAGAAGAAATGAACCGCTGAACAGCAAAGCTGCCACATGCACGGAGGAAAAAAAAGGATTCGCGTTCTGGCTTGTTGCTGGGCGGCTTCACAAACATATGAACGAGCTGCAATGTGAGAACGCAGCCTTATTTTCAATGTTTCGCGCCTCAATTGCATTATAATATACATCTTATATAGGACTAAGTAAGCTTTATATAGCATTATATAAGCCTTATATAAGAAGGGTTGTAGGGAGGAATCTCAGGGTGGAATTGGGAAACCTCCTGAATCAACTAGCCACAATTGGCCCTTTGTAATCCCATCCCCCTTTCCTCCTAAACACCCCTCTTCGAAACCATGCTTTAGTATGACATGAAGCCACATATTTGTGACCATAGGGTGTTTGAATATACCATTATATAAATGTGGGTAAAACAATGCCATTTGCACCATCCTCCAGTCATCAGAATTTTTAAAGGTTGTAGGTTTACCATTCCCAGTCATGGCTGGTTTATGACATTGATTTACCCACATTATTCATCATCGCGTATCATTAACCATGGGGCATTGCTGCACCTTGGGTGGCGCCGCCGCCGGCGCCCGCGGACCGGGCGAAGGGGACCGCTGTTGCACGGCGCGCGCCTGCCGAAATCGCCATGGTGTGAGCATCATCCGATGTAGCTTGGAGAAGTAGTGTCCACAACCCGAGTGGAAAACCTTTTGCACTGTTTTGTTGAAGTTGGAGGGCGGTGACATACTGAGTTACTCAAGCCTTAAACATACGGTGACAGCATGTGACAGGAGAGCCCTGGCCTCACACTGGAAATGATATGGATAAAAACTAGACCAGGCGCTCCCCTCGTCCAAACATCGCCAAAACCAGCTGGAGCTTTTGCACCTTGTCCACCTTCCCTATTCCACCTTGGAATCTACCTTCCAGAAGATATCCTTTAGAGATCCAGAAGCCTTCCACGGACATCATCAGGGTGTCCACCTTTAAGAGGGGTGAAATTGAGAAGTGTTCAACCCCTATCCCATCCCTGATATTCCTAACAAGTCTGCGAAGAAACATGTCTAACCTTGGATACCCCAAGAACACGTCATTTTTTTTGCGGGGTAGTAGTCCTCCATTAGTACTAAAAACATCTAAAAACTGCAAAACCCATGAATCATGCACTACCGACAGCATTTGCGGCATTTACGGTTCCATATGGTTCCATGTTTGCATGTGAAAATCCTACAGTAATCTGTTCTACTGGTATAAACCCCATTCATGTATTCGAGATCTCCCAAGGTTTGCCCCCTTCCTAATTGGATTCTATTCATTTTCAAGAAACATATTTACCATATTTACATGTTATCTTTACTTATAAAAGTATATATATATACCCTGCGAACCAAAGACCTCGTTAAACTTGATCGTTTCAATGAACATGTTTTACTTGTAAAAGAACGTACTTTACTTGAGCTAATTTTTACCAAAGCTCCGTTGATGCAGTGGACAAATGCGTTTTATCGACAAATCACTGCAAATCATTCTCCCAACTGGTTGAGTTCCAGGGCTCTTGGTATCAATTTATATCAATTTCATTGTTTGCAATCGCCCTTTACAGCTGCCCACAGCCCGTGAACGTCCCGTCAACAACCCGAAACAAGCCGTGAAACACCCTGGAACCATCCGTGAACGACCCGTGAACCACCCGTGAACCACCCGGGAACCACCCGTGAACCACCCGTGAACCACCCGTGAACCACCCGTGAGACCAGTGTGTTGGAGACACAAAAACTGGGTTAGAGACCCGAAAAACTGATTTTGTACCGTGAGCGACCCGTGAAACACCCGTGAAGCACCCGTGAAGCATCCGTGAAGCACCCGTGAATGATCCGGGGACGCTCAATGAACATGCATTAATGGGCAAATGGTTTCCATCTTTTTGCAGGTTCCCAATATCAAATGCAGTCTGTCATAGCACTATATGCATGTCTCTATGAACCAAGTTTCTCTCAAAATAGATTCAAAACAGTGATGTTGCTAAAGTGTTGACAGCAAGTGGTTAGAAGGATTTAGAAATGTGATCGGAGAGCGCAATTTCAAATGATCAAGTTAAACTTGTTCTTAACCAATGTGGACAGGTTAAACTGGTCTTTCGGGTTTGTAGGGATATATAATATAATTATGTGTATATATATATGTTTATATAAGTGTTGTGACATGTTTTAAGTTTTCTCCGAACAAAAAACAGTTTTGCTCCATCCATGCCCTTCCATGCCTTCCTTCCCTGTGGCTCCCGTGGGGACGCCAGCGCCGCAACCGGCGCTGCCGGCACACTGGGAAGCGCCGGCGCTTCAGTGCGAAAATTGAAGGAAACCTCCTGGAGCGGTGGGCTTTCGGAAAAAGATGTCATGACAGAATCTGTGGTTGGTTATAAGAAGATATTATAAGGGTTTTATTATAGTTTATGGAATTTTAAGTCATATTGACATATTTGAGTTGCTTTAATGCCTTTTATGAAATAAAACAAAACAGCCATGTGTCTTCCGCTATGAACAGAATATTGCAAAACAAATGACAAAACAAATGACATTACCCAACCAAGCTTACCCAGAATCTGTGATCTTGTGATTGTTGTCGATGCACCCAGGCCATGGAAATGTGACATATCGAAGTGTTCAATATGCACAAACCAGGTACAACATCTTGGATATTTGAGGTCAATGTGGGGAATTATGGCACCAAATCGATCCGCATATTTGCTGAGATAGGGTACACATAGGGTACACATTTGTTATTACACCCCAAAGATCCCCTAGTCGCATCCATCATCAACCCCCTAGTCCCTCAAAAGGTACTGCAGGATCCATGTGTAGCGCCAGTGATCAGGGTATGACTTTCCACCTGAAATACTGCTTGGCTAAGAATGGTATCCGGAGCAATGAGTTACGATTATGATTCTATAATAAAACCGATAGATAAAATAGTAATATGGTATACGGTATACCTATAATGATCCCCATATATGGATGTATATGGTATACATACTATACCCCAGGGCTCCTGGGGGCTTGTCTCATAGGTAACTGGGCCCCGGCGACTGGTTCCGTAGGAACCAGGCAATATGGCGAGGAACCACGCATAGGAACCATGATAAACACTATGATTCTTTTGATGATAACCGAAAATAATCTGAAATAAAACTGTGAGGCAACCACAACATTGTGTCTCATAAACGTGCAGAGCTCTTCTCACGGTTCCACCGCTTTTCTCTCACGGTTGCACCACCTTTTCTCACGGTTCCAGCCCATTTCCTCACAGTTTCCTAAGGGTTCCATATCATGTTTTTTGTGGAAAGGTTGATCTCAAAGCGTTCAGAACATGTATTATAGAGCACTCACAAAATATATTCAAATTTATCTTGAACCGTGGTGCCTGGTTCCGGTTCCAAACTCTGGTTATCTGTGACACTGGTAACTAGGCCAGTTCCTAATATACAGGTAACTGGACGCGTTGGGATAGTTAACTATAGAGTCTCTATAGGGATCCCTATAATAAAAAGATATAACAAGTATAACTTCAGTTCTCCCCAGGTCCTGAGCCACGCTTTCAGCAATGCCAGCGCCAGCGCCGCGATCTTCGAGGTCCGCCGGGGAGCCAAGTGCCGCCTCTTGGGATCCGTGTTCGGGATCCGTTTGGGGGGATGACTATGGATGACCCGGGATGACGTGGATTTGATCCAGAATGATGATTTGACATGATTTGACCTTCCGGATCTAACTGATCTAAGCCACAACAATTCGGGTTTCGACAAAAATTAGGCTTTCGACAAAGTCTTACAATCAACATGTCGGGAATTTTCACCATCATACCCCAGCGGATCGAATGAGCAAAAAATAGGGTGGTGTCCACAAAAGTTGGGATTGTATAATTCCATCTGAGTAGGGATTTGACAATCAATCATTAATGGAATTAATATAACCAACAAAATGTGCTGACATTTCATGATATTTACAGCGGAATAAAAGCAACCAGTACAAGAATATGATAGGCATATCAATATCATGGAATACAATGGGATGCAACGAACAAGTTGACACCATATTCGTAAATAAACCAATCGTAATAGGGCTGAACCAACAAACACGGGGATTGAATTGATCATAACATAACTGCACCCAAACAATTCCAGGTATCTCTGTCTTAAAATGAGGTATCACTATCACCCCGATTCCAATTAAGCACGGAAAACATGTATATACTTTTAAACCAATGACTTTGGGAATGTCATATCTCTTGGACGGTAGATATATTGTCGTCTTTTTTCCATCTTTTTGCTGTCCCAACATTTTTGGATGTACTCAATTTCTTGACTTCATCACTCCGTGTTTGGGCGGCTGTACCTGATCTTTTTTGGCAGTGTATCCTTTTTTTGTTTGAATCTTCAAAATTGTTAAACATGCTCGCTGCAAACCCCATGTTTGCCCGCAACAGATCCCGTATATCCTTTGACATGCTCAAATCCCCAATTAGTAAGGTTAGCGTTTTTTACTTTCCAAAACCTAAAACCCTAAACCCTTGAAACCCTAAAACCCTAAACCTTAAATTAAAATTCCTAAAGGCTTAAAGTCAAAATCACTGCGTACAGCATTCATCCTGTGGTGACAGGTTCATAAAATTGTTTGGGTGTGTTATTTGGGGGTGGGCGAACGTGGGGTTTGCAGGGAAACCCCTGTTTCTAGTTGCTGGTTTCCAGCCCTGAAAGCAGCTGGAGGTATCCCAATTGTGGCTTCGGTTGGTTGGAGCCCTACCATCGCCCCCAACATATTAATCAATCCAAAAGAACCAAAAGTCAGAGAGCAGCAACATATCTTTGTACAAATTCATATGGGTTTTCTTCTCGGGGCACTGCTAACCATATGGATGCACTCGGAATGGGTGTTGTACATGAGCACAGCCTTGGTCGTCGCCGAGTACGGCTTCGTGACTATGCGCGGTTCACGGTATCCATGACCAAGGCCAACTGGAAGCCCACGGGATCGTGTGTTGAATGTGAATCAATTGCTCTTTTGGTGTGTCAGGTTCCCCCGTTTGACAAATACCATTACAGAACAGCCTTACTGTTAGGCACATCCACATTGGACGAACAAGCGGTTGGTCACGTCCAAACAGTGTTCAACACATCCCATCATCCCCTCATATTGATTAGCTAATAAGTGAAGATTCCCAAAAATGCATGCATATGATAGTCGCCAATAAACATCAATAAACCAGATACGTTAATGATCCCCACACAAACGAATCTTCGAATCAACCAGGGATGTGTCGCTGCTCTATGAAGCTCTTAAATCCAGGTTGTTCTGGTTGTGGCAAATATATCTGCAGTCCATGGCATTTATCAAGCAATTTACAACTGAGACCGCCACTTGGTGGTTTTCACATCAAAAGAATGGGGTACCTAAGGATGCTGACTTCCCCATCCACTTCATGTGGGGAAATCTCACAGCTCTCGATATGGGCTTAAGTCACTTCTGATAAAGATATTCTCAGGATGATCATCATCACTCACTTGGACATCTTATATGCTATTCATTTTCAGTTGGACAATTCATATGTTCAAGTTGGTCCCCCCTACTTAGCAAAAGTTGGTCTATAAGCGGGTTTTCTAGGGTTTATGGTTGTTTATGGTAGATATCATCTCATCTATATATAGTAATCAATGGTCTTAGATCGGCCGAAGAAACAGCTTATAGCCGGAGGGCACCACTATATCCAGCTCTATCCGATACTGTATATTGGAACTGTTGATGCAACCACAGCTGCTTTCCTCCATTCACAACCGGATAGGCTAGGGATACCATCCAACATCAAAGGGGTAACATCAAACATTTGCCTATGTGTTCAATCGATACCATCTGGTTATGACTAACATAGCCATGGAAGCCATGGCCCATAGAAATAGATGATTTACCGGTTTACCTATTAAAAATGGTGATTTTCCATGGCTATGTTAGTCATAACCAGATGGTAAATGTTTTGACCTATCCAAATGGGGACACTGTCCCATCCGCAAAGCCTCTTTCTTCGTGCCCAGTGCTAAAGCCGATTGGATGCGGGCCTAGAGCCAGCGCGGGCTGAGATAGTGAGCTTTGGATGCCTGCCCCAATTGATACCCTTCTTCAAGTGGGTCGACCCAAGCATGTTGATGCTGTTGCTTCTATATTACCATCTGGTTATGACTAACATAGCCATGGAAAAACACTATTTTTAATAGGTAAACCATCTATTTCTATGGGCCATTTCCCATGGCTATGTTAAATAACCAGAGGGTATATCCCATTGGAATGGGCTTATTGAGGACGAATGCTAACCACCAACCACGTTTCTTTGACCCCGAACCATCGTTTTTTTCGGAGAGGGATCACCCAAAAGGGTGGTTCGTGAAAAATTCCAAGTTATGTTTCAATCATTTCTCGGAAAAGTAAAATCCTACTCAAATAGAGAAGAATTGAACCAGTTGTTCTGTCTTTTTGGGGTTTACTTAGTTTACTTGAAACGTCTAGTCAGACCATCTTTTCCGTCAAAACTTCAACAGAAAAATACCTATGAACCAGAACTTTATATCATTAACTGGTTGGTGGTTTGAACCCCTCTGACAAATATGAGTTCGTCAGGTGGGATGATTATTCCCAATAGATGGAAAACAAATCATGTTCCAAACCACCAACCAGCCATTATATCCCCATTATATCCCCATTAACAGATATATCCCATAGTTACTGGGGATATAATGGGGATATAATGCTATAGATACTATAGTTAATGGGATATAATACTATAATGGGGATCATTAACATGATGGTTGATACAATCTGGTTGATATATATCCCCATTAACAGTATATTGATCCTTAAACAGAAATACCCATCAACTCCCTATGTACCAATAATATCCATTAATATCCATTAATATGATGGTTGATATTTCATGCTACATCCCACTACTGCTATGCCCGGCTCGCTCCGCCTCCAGTTCTTGCAGGACCTGCGGCAGTGAGCTGGGCGGTTCGAGCAGCAGCTGCACCTCCATCGCCAGGCGATCCTGCGCCGTGCAGATCTGAAGGAAAGTGGCCGCCTAAACAAGTACAAATTGGTGTTTAAAGTTACATAGAATAGATAATGATCTGAATGATATATGTCATGATTAATGCATATATATATATACACACACACCGTATTTTACATTATGAACATGGAAATTTAACCAAGAACAATGGGCGTTTAATGGATGATTCTGGATGTACAAAGGTCGTTCTTGAAGAGTTCTGAAACCAGATGTAATTACTGTAACGGTACAACATCTTGGGCCACCTTGGGATAGAAATTCACACAAGAAGTGACAAAATCAACAATTATTTTAGCACATGTGTTGTTATCCCTGATAACTATAACGTTTTTTTGCAAGCAAAGAATTATGTCTCTTCTGATGAAGTAGGAAATGAAACTGAACCGCAAGATGGAAGTCTAACCAACAAACATGAATGGATGTCAACAGGTAACGTCGTTATTACAAGGAAGGAAACCATTACGTAGAACCAACAGCATACAGGAGTCTATCAAACCAAAGAAAGGGAAGATGAGGACTGTGGAATCAAACTCACTTTTTCCTGACCATATGGCGAGATATTCTGACCAAGTACCAATCAACATTTGGAAAAATAAAACACCCATTCTTTGGTTTCTTAGCCTCCTCATCCTTCTCTCTTTCCTTTCTCTTAGTCTCTTGAGCTCTTTCAGATCTTTCCTGAACATCGAGACAGCAAGAGAAACTGCTCCGAAGCAAAGTAAGAGCTGACATGACTGACATGTCACCATATTAAACAAACAAAGATGTCTAGGTCTGAAAATTATGGGAACACCATTAACATCCCCAATTAAAATGTTTACCTGTTAAGCTCTGGTAGTCAAACATGTGTTGCAGGAAAATTATCCCATTTAGCTCGATGATTTTAAATGAAGAAATGGCCAAATGTAGGGGAGTTCCCAGTTTGCCGTGTTTGATTACCGGATAACCCATTGAAAATCTCCTCTTATCCCACTATTATCCCCGTTTTAACCATACCCATACAAAACAATATCAAACTACCATTAGAATAAAACATATAAAAACACAACTGGGTAAATAATAGCAATAATTCACGATAACCTGAAGTAAGGTCAATTGGGGGTGATTCCCCTTATTCACCATAATTAGCCATATTAACTCGTTGTGGCCACCTTTTCTAGGGCAGCGCCTTAGCCTCGTCATCCTCTGTCCTCTTCTCAGCGTCGGAAGATTGACACCTGTCCTGGATAAAAAACAACGTGTTTATATCAACATTTAAAAATGATGATAGGAATTGATATTATTTATCATATTCATCATCGTCATCTTCATGTTCATATTCATCATGTTCATAGTTTTCAAAAAATTCATCGTCGTCAAATGCATATTCATTTTTGATAGTCATAAACATACTCAGATTCATCATATTAATATTCATTAACATGTCATATTGAAAATTCATCATGATCACGAACATGATCATGATCATGATCGTCATCGTCACCATCATCAGTTATCAATCATCAATCATCGTTCAATCATCAACCCTCGAAATCATGATCATGATCATGATCATAATCATCAATCATCAAACATCATCATCATCATCATCAATCAAAAATCATCAACCATCAACCATCAACCATCATTCATCATCATCATCACCATCATCATCATCATCAATCAATCAATCAATCAATCAATCAATCAATCAAAAATCATCAACCATCTTATCATCAATCAAAAATCACAAGCCATCAACCATAAACCATCAACCATCAACCATCATTCATCATGATCAATCATCAATCATCAATCATCAATCATCAATCATCAATCATCATCATCATCACCATCAACATCATCAACATCATCATCAATCAATCATCAATCATCAATCATCAATCAGCAATCAAAATCAATCCCCAATCCCCAATCCCCAATCCTCAATCCTCAATCCTCAATCCTCATCATCATCATCATCATCATCACCATCATCATCAATCATCATTCATCAATCATCAATCATCATCATCATCATCACCTTCACAATTATTAATCATCAATCATCAGACATCAACCATAAACCATCAAACATCACCATCATCATCATCATCAATCAAAAATCATCAACCATCAACCATCGTTCAATCATCAAGCCTCGAAATCATGATCATGATAATGAACATAATCATCAATCATCAATCGTCAATCATCAAACATCATCACCATCATCATCATCATCATCATCATCAATCATCAATCATCAGACATCAACCATCACCATCACTATCATCAAACAAGTGTAGTCACGGCAACTATCAACATATATTTGTTGGAGGCTCACGATTGATTCCTAAAAATGGGTTTCCACATGGAGTGGCGATGTTTCAGTTTCATGTCAATCTTCACGAAGCATCTGGAGTGTGATTACAGCGTAATGTGTGATTGAAAGCCTCTTCTTCTTCTCTTCTGTCCTTCCTCTTCTCTGCCTCTATTGCTGCTTTGGCTCTCTCCTGAACAAAAGAATTGCATGAGTCATATCAATTGTGCCAGAAAAAAGGCCAGGGTCAACAATCCATGCCATATTTCCACAAGGATATGGGTTACTTGATGTTACTTGAAAAGGGGGGGTATATATACCTCCAATTTTTGTTTGTTGATTTTAGGGTTACCATGGGCGGTTGCCTCAGCTCAGACAATCGCAATGGCTGCTGCCTGTTGTTCCCTTTCTCTTTCCTTCTTTTTATCTGCTTCTATAGCTGCTTTGATTCTTTCCTGAAGGAAAGGACTCCATGAGGTAAATTTTAGCATCCAAAACATTCAAAACAAATGCAAACCTCATGCAGGCTCATCCAGTATACCAAATGAACAATACAGTGCTTTGATAAGTACAGTGCTTGCAACACGTACATTGTCAATAGTAAAAGCCTCCTCTTCCCTTTCTCTTGTTTTTCTTCTCTCAGCTTCAAGCGCTGCTTCCATTCTTTCCTGAACCAAACGACTCCATGATCAGAAATCTCATAGGAATCCGAAACACCAAAAACAATCAAGAGCATATATGGAAATCCAAAGACCCCCCAGGGTCTGTAGCTGCCCAAACAATTAAGGCTTTCTTGTGTGGACTCTTTCCCCCCTTAAATTGTTTGCTAAAGCCCAATTATTGCGAAGGTATGTTACACCTTCGGGGGTACCCTTAGATAATTCCCTCAAACCAGCAACATGCGCCATTGCTTACAGCCTCCTCTTCCCTTTCTCGCTCCTTTCTCTTCTCAGCTTCTAGTGCAGCTCTGACTCTTTCCTTTCAGGAGCACGGCTGAAAAGCGGAACAAGCATGGCCACATGGCTGAAAATTAGGACTGAACATGATTTAACAAGAAAAACAATCAGGATGCGATCATGCGACAAACAATAAGAAACATGGTGATAGCATCAGCACAAATGGCCATGGGTCAACAGCAAAAGTCATCAAAGCTTCGCTCAATTCTCCGAACCAGACCCATCTGCCAATTAGAAACTACCCTCTGGTAGACTGACATAACTATGGAAAGATCCACCATTTTATACCTGGGCAAATCCACTATGTCAATGGCCATTTTCAGTAGCTATGTTAGACATAACCAGAGGGTAAACCTCCATTTTCCTATGGTTTTCCTATGGTTTTCCCATGGTTTTCCCATTAAAACCTCCATTTCCTATGAGTATTACTAAAGCAGTCACGGTCTCAAAGCCACCCACAGGTTGGTCATTACGCAGTGGTTTTACCTCCAAAAAATCCCTGGAGGTGTACCTGACAACTGGTTGGTGTCCCATTGTATCACCATATCAAAACCATATCTAACCATATCTGGTTGGTGGTGCAATAACAATCTTGAAAAATATGAGTTCGTCAATGGGAAGGATTATATGAAATAGAACATAAAATTCATGTTCCAAACCACCAACCAAACAAAGAAATATAGCTTCAAAACCACTCAAACCCATCTGGAATTCAGTATTCCGTACCCAATGATACAACAGCGCACATCATCATCTGGGGGCGAGACTTCTTCCTCCTTCTCCCTTTCCCTTCTTTCCTCCGCTTCTATTGCTCTGCGTCGTTCCTCGACAGGCTGCGGTGAAAAGAATCCCTCATGCTCTTCGTCTCTTCGATTAGGACATCATCAACAGAACATGTGCACGTTCAAGAAAACCATGCTTCCCTGCATTCATGCTTTTTCATGTTTTTTAATCAGTGCGACTAATATCTAGAAGCCTTTTGAATGTTTTTGCATGTTTTTGCTGGGTATACGCATGTATACGCACAAACTCCCGTTAAACACACGCAAATCTCAACTAAGCGCTAAATCAAAAGGCTACAAGGCGCTGAATGTCGCCTGCAGTGCATTTCAGCGCAAATATGTGCATGACTAATCGTGTATCCCACGCAGACATGTCAATGTTTTGCTGGCTATTCCCCCTAATCATACCAATTGTATCCATACTGTTCATGATTAAATCTCAATTGTTCTATGATTGAACCCCCATCAAATGACCCATTTCCCGTCACTCCATAACTTGAATGCACCTTTCGACTGACCTAAGTGTCGTCAACTCCCCAATGCGATTGACACAAAGAGAAGTCCAGAAGGGCCGCCAGTTGTGTCCATTCTACTACGGATGACTAGTTAGTGGATTTTTAATGGGTATATACCCTTTTTGACAAAAGCAAAAGTGATGACTGAATGGTTTGGGCAACTCCCCTAGCGGCACCTCGTCTTCCGTTTGTTGTCTTTTCTCGGCTTCCATCGCAGCTCTGATTCTTCCCTGGCAGCACCATCACAAGGCCTTATTTGTTGAGGCCAAACCTTGGTTTTGGGGATATGTCCTTTGGGATACTGATAGTTGTTTCACACGAGAACCTGCCAATACTGCCACGAGCTGTCGCCTCCTGCTCATCTTTCTTTCTTTTCTCAGTTTCTATGGCTTCTTTGATTCTTTCCTGCATAAAAAAGTCTGGTAATGAACCAAAACTGCGCTGGTCACTCTATGTCCATTTAGGACCTCACTCGTCCCGTGGTTGGGTTCATGAAATCAAGCTGCAAGCTGTTGGGGGTGCAGTTTCAGTTGGTAAGTGGGTATTTGTCACCACCATAGCTATACGCTTTGTATCGACACGTTATGGTGGATATTTCCATGGTTAGTAATACCCAGTCAGAACTCCAACAGCGCTCTAAAGTAGTTGATGCAAATCAAGTCCATGCCTCCTCTTCCTTCTCCAATTTCCTTTTCTCAGCTGCTAATCCGTCCTAGCCCAAATGATTGATGCCAAGGAAAAGCTGTCGGCCCGATAGAAGGCTTAGAGTTAAAAAAATACCTTTGTGACAAAAAAACATACCTGTCCTGTCTTTGTTGGTCCGTTGCTTTTTTGCTCATATCAGCTGGTCATGTACTCAGTGGTTGTTCGGTCTTTTCTTGTGTATCTTTTGCAAATGGGCCATCGCGGTGGGGTCGTCCTTTAGTGTTTGGATCCATCCCCTGGTCTTCCAAGTTCGGGAAAAAAAACTCAAAGAAAACATCGCGAAATTTAGAAACCACACAAACACAATAGACAATTCAATATAGTTGGTAAGTTGCATATGTTGCCACTGATAATAGCAACATGTTGAAGAAGAACCTCAAGACAACACCAAGTAGATTAAGTAGATCATGCCCGAAGATTGTGACATTCCTTTGAACCGGTCTCCAATGTGGTAAACCCCGCAACAAAACCATTTTGGGTGTCATTTTACAGCATCCCATCCCAATGCCAGAAACCTCTATTGGGGATGATTTATGACTCTGGGTTTACCACATAAACTACTAATTAGTAGTAGCCACCAAAATAATCATCAGGAACCATTAAAATCCATTTAAAAGCATTGATCTGGCTCAATTATAATATTTCACTAACCTGAATCTTGCGGCCATTTGGGGATGATTTCCCGAATCCAAACCATTTTTCCCAGTGACGTCGCAGTGAGGTCGTTCAGGCTACGGCCGGCCGTGGGCCTTTTGGTTTATCGATGTATATAATAAAGCATGAAGCAAACACCATGAAGGAACAACATTTACAGACAAATGTCATATTTAGCAGAATTACCCACTAAAGAAAAACAAGTTCATTTCACTCAATGTAGGTATAGTAACCATGGAAACGAAAACCTGGCGGCATCATCTTCATAGTAGACCTTGATCGACTGGGAGCCGAAGGACGCCTCCAGCCGAAAGACCTCCGCCTTCACCATCATGGTCTGCATGTGGCAATGTCGCCATCCAGGCGAGGCAGACGGGTCAGTGGACAAGTCAGGAGCATCATCCCATTGGGTGTCATGACATTGGGCCTCCTCATGAAGACATAAGCCCCAGCGGGTTAACACACCAAAACGATATCAAGAACTAGATGCTAAAAACAAAACCCAGAAATTGTCAAACCAGCATCTTGCTTGACACGAACTTTGCAGCGAAGTCTTTTCCACAGAGCCCCAGAGAGTTTCTGGAAACATTGGATGCAAATCTCCCTGATAGCCCCTCCCTTCAGAAGGAGGAACAGAAGCGCTTCCTCCTCGCGCAGAAAAGATGGGCACCACGGATAGGCTGCTGATGTGGTTCCAAAGTTCGAGATATCACAGTCGTCTCGTTGAACTTAGGACACCCTATGTTTGGGTCGGCGAACTTCACAACGTCACAGCTGCCACCTGAGATCTGATCAATTGACCAAAGTGCACACACCATGACACACCATGACCTCTTTTTCGAAGCCACGAAACACAACAAGTCGAACACACATCGAACAGGATTTGACCATGACTTTCTGGTTGGTGGTGCAATAACCATCTTGAAAAATATGAAAGTCAATGGGAAGGATGACATCCCATATATTATGGAAAATAAAAGTCATGTTTGAAACCACCAACCAGCTTTAGTATTTCATATTTTGCCATTCAATCTTTTCAGGGGGAGGATCATCCCACAGAGCTTACTAAGCCCAGCTAACCGTCCGTGGGACGATCCAAACCCAACCTGGTTATGTCAAGTTATAGCGAACTTGAAGCCATGGCCCAGTCGAAATGTCGTGGATTGACCCAGCTGGAAAATGGAGATGTTCCGTATGTTATAGGTTAGAAATGAGAGGGTAACATAGACATAGATGTGATGATGTGGAAAACAGAAACTTTGTGGATCATTCTCCACAGCTTTCCCCATGGGGGTTTCCACATCTATGGTAGCATCAAACCGCCTCAGGCTTGGCTCCCATTCTGCCTCTGCTGCCTTTCTTTCTTTAGTTTCAAAGGATTGGTCCTGAGGATCAATGGATTGTTGTGAGGGAAACTTTAGAGGAACCCCTATAGTTTCATGGGAAAACGCAGATTTTCCCAACCAATGCATTGAGGGGATGGCCTTCGTTTTTTTTCATATATTGTCTATACTTATATATAAATACATATATACTATGTTTATATATATACTATATATACATATATATATACTAAATATATATACACACTATATACATAATACATATATATATATATGCTATAATTATACATAATATCCGCCGACCCCGGCCTTCGCCAAGGCCGGGGCGGCGCCTGGGACCACCGCAGGTGTGGACCTTGTCCTCTTCCAAACCCTCCAAACCTTTACCCTTAAACAGCTTCCCCAACAGGCACCCCAGGGCCAAGGCCACTTCCCCAACAGGCACCCCAGGGCCAGGGCCAAGGCCACTTCCCCAACAGGCACCCCAGGGCCAGGCCACAGCAATGGCTTTCTATGGGCTTTCAAAGCTGCCGTTTGCCAGCCCGCAAACCCTCCAAAACTCTCCAAACGCTCCAAACCCTCCAAAACCCGCCAAACCCTCCAAACACCGTCCCCAGACCACCGCAGGTTGGACCTTGTCCTCTTCCAAACCCTCCAAACCTTTACCCTTAAACAGCTTCCCCAACAGGCACCCCAGGGCCAGGGCCACAGCAATGACTTTCTATGGGCTTTCAAAGCTGCCGTTTGCCAGCCCGCAAAGGCTCCAAACCCTTCCAAAATTCCAAACCCCCAGGGCCAGGGCCACAGCAATGAGACTTTTTATGAATTTCAAAGCTACCGTTTGCTAGCCCGCAAAGGCTCCAAACTTTCCAAAACAAAATTCCAAACACCTTCCCCAACAGGCACCCCAGGGCCAAGGCCACTTCCCCAACAGGCACCCCAGGGCCAGGGCCACGGCCACTTCCCCAACAGGCACCCCAGGGCCAGGCCACAGCAATGGCTTTCTATGGGCTTTCAAAGCTGCCGTTTGCCAGCCCGCAAACCCTCCAAAACTCTCCAAACGCTCCAAACCCTCCAAACACCGTCCCCAGCAGGCACCCCAGATCCACAGCAATGACTTTCTTGAGGCTTTCAAAGCTGCCGTTTGCCAGCCCGCAAAGGCTGCAACCCCCCCAAAATTCCAAACACCTTCCCCAACAGGGGGCCAGGGCCACAGCAATGACTTTCTATGGGCCTCAAAGCTGCAGTTTGCCAGCCTGCAAAGGATCCAAACTTCCAAACACTTTCCCCAACATGCACCCTAGGGCCAAGGGCAACTTCCCCAACAGGCACCCCAGGGCCACGCCACAGCAATGGCTTTCTATGGGCTTTCAAAGCTGCCGTTTGCCAGCCCGCAAACCCTCCAAAACTCTCCAAACCCTCCAAAACCCGCCAAACCCTCCAAACCGTTTGCCAGCCCGCAAAGGCTGCAACCCCCCCCAAAATTCCAAACACCTTCCCCAACAGGGGGCCAGGGCCACAGCAATGACTTTCTATGGGCCTCAAAGCTGCAGTTTGCCAGCCTGCAAAGGATCCAAACTTCCAAAATTCCAAACACCTTCCCCAACATGCACCCTAGGGCCAAGGCAACTTCCCCAACAGGCACCCCAGGGCCACGCCACAGCAATGGCTTTCTATGGGCTTTCAAAGCTGCCGTTTACCAGCCCGCAAACCCTCCAAAACTCTCCAAACCCTCCAAACCCTCCAAAACTCGCCAAACCCTTCAAACCGTTTGCCAGCCCGCAAAGGCTGCAACCCCCCCAAAATTCCAAACACCTTCCCCAACAGGGGGCCAGGGCCACAGCAATGACTTTCTATGGGCCTCAAAGCTGCCGTTTGCCAGCCTGCAAAGGATCCAAACTTCCAAAATTCCAAACACCTTCCCCAACATGCACCCTAGGGCCAAGGCAACTTCCCCAACACGCACCCCAGGGCCACGCCACAGCAATGGCTTTCTATGGGCTTTCAAAGCTGCCGTTTGCCAGCCCGCAAACCCCCCAAAACTCTCCAAACGCTCCAAACCCTCCAAAACCCGCCAAACCCTCCAAACACCGTCCCCAGCAGGCACCCCAGATCCACAGCAATGACTTTCTTGAAGCTTTCAAAGCTGCCGTTTGCCAGCCCGCAAAGGCTGCAACCCCCCCAAAATTCCAAACACCTTCCCCAACAGTGGCCAGGGCCACAGCAATGACTTTCTATGGGCCTCAAAGCTGCCGTTTGCCAGCCTGCAAAAGGAATCCAACTTCCAAAATTTTTCCAAAACACCTTCCACATGCCCCCTAGGGCCAAGGCCACTTCCCCAACAGGCACCCCATGGCCAGGCCACAGCAATGGCTTTCTATGGGCTTTCAAAGCTGCCGTTTGCCAGCCCGCAAACGCTCCAAAACTCTCCAAACGCTCCAAAGCCTCCAAAACCCGCCAAACCCTCCAAACACCGTCCCCAGCAGGCACCCCAGATCCACAGCAATGACAAACCCTCCAAAACCCGCCAAACACCGTCCCTAGCAGGCACCCCAGATCCACAGCAATGACTTTCTTGAGGCTTTCAAAGCTGCCGTTTGCCAGCTCGCAAAGGCTGCAACCCCCCCAAAATTCCAAACACCTTCCCCAACAGGGGGCCAGGGCCACAGCAATGACTTTCTATGGGCCTCAAAGCTGCCGTTTGCCAGCCTGCAAAGGATCCAAACTTCCAAAATTCCAAACACCTTCCCCAACATGCACCCTAGGGCCAAGGCAACTTCCCCAAGAGGCACCCCAGGGCCAGGCCACAGCAATGGCTTTTATGGGCTTGTAAAGCGCCGTTGCCAGCCCGCAAACCCTCCAAAACTCTCCAAACGCTCCAAACCCTCCAAACCCCGCCAAACCCTCCAAACACCGTCCCCAGCAGGCACCCCAGATCCACAGCAATGACTTTCTTGAGGCTTTCAAAGCTGCCGTTTGCCAGCCCGCAAAGGCTGCAACCCCCCCAAAATTCCAAACACCTTCCCCAACAGTAGCCAGGGCCACAGCAATGACTTTCTATGGGCCTCAAAGCTGCCGTTTGCCAGCCTGCAAAATTCCAAACACCTTCCCCAACATGCACCCTAGGGCCAAGGCAACTTCCCCAACAGGCACCCCAGGGCCACGCCACAGCAATGGCTTTCTATGGGCTTTCAAAGCTGCCGTTTGCCAGCCCGCAAACCCTCCAAAACTCTCCAAACCCTCCAAAACTCGCCAAACCCTGCAAACCGTTTGCTAGCCCGCAAAGGCTGCAACCCCCCCCCCAAAATTCCAAACACCTTCCCCAACAGGGGGCCAGGGCCACAGCAATGACTTTCTATGGGCCTCAAAGCTGCCGTTTGCCAGCCTGCAAAGGATCCAAACTTCCAAAATTCCAAAATTCCAAACACCTTCCCCAACATGCACCCTAGGGCCAAGGCAACTTCCCCAACAGGCACCCCAGGGCCACGCCACAGCAATGGCTTTCTATGGGCTTTCAAAGCTGCCGTTTGCCAGCCCGCAAACCCTCCAAAACTCTCCAAACGCTCCAAACCATCCAAAACCTGCCAAACCCTCCAAACACCGTCCCCAGCAAACACCGTCCCTAGCAGGCACCCCAGATCCACAGCAATGACTTTCTTGAGGCTTTCAAAGCTGCCGTAGCCCGCAAAGGCTGCAACCCCCCCAAAATTCCAAACACCTTCCCCAACAGTGGCCAGGGCCACAGCAATGACTTTCTATGGGCCTCAAAGCTGCCGTTTGCCAGCCTGCAAAGGATCCAAACTTCCAAAATTCCAAACACCTTCCCCAACATGCACCCTAGGGCCAAGGCCACTTCCCCAACAGGCACCCCAGGGCCAGGCCACAGCAATGGCTTTCTATGGGCTTTCAAAGCTGGCTTTCCTAGGCTTTCAAAGCTGCCGTTTGCCAGCCCGCAAACCCTCCAAAACTCTCCAAACGCTCTAAACCCTCCAAAACCCGCCAAACCCTCCAAACACCGTCCCTAGCAGGCACCACAGATCCACAGCAATGACTTTCTTGAGGCTTTCAAAGCTGCCGTTTGCCAGCTCGCAAAGGCTGCAACCCCCCCAAAATTCCAAACACCTTCCCCAACAGGGGGCCAGGGCCACAGCAATGACTTTCTATGGGCCTCAAAGCTGCCGTTTGCCAGCCTGCAAAGGATCCAAACTTCCAAAATTCCAAACACCTTTCCCAACATGCACCCTAGGGCCAAGGCAACTTCTCCAAACACCGTCCCCAGCAGGCACCCCAGATCCACAGCAATGACTTTCTTGAGGCTTTCAAAGCTGCCGTTTGCCAGCCCGCAAAGGCTGCAACCCCCCCAAAATTCCAAACACCTTCCCCAACAGTGGCCAGGGCCACAGCAATGACTTTCTATGGGCCTCAAAGCTGCCGTTTGCCAGCCTGCAAAGGATCCAAACTTCCAAAATTCCAAACACCTTCCCCAACATGCACCCTAGGGCCACGGCAACTTCCCCAACAGGCACCCCAGGGCCAGGCCACAGCAATGGCTTTCTTAGGCTTTCAAAGCTGCCGTTTGCCAGCCCGCAAACCCTCCAAAACTCTCCAAACGCTCCAAACCCTCCAAAACCCGCCAAACCCTCCAAACACCGTCCCCAGCAGGCACCCCAGATCCACAGCAATGACTTTCTTGAGGCAAACCCTCTCTCTCTCTCTCTCTCTCTCCCCCCACAGTGCCCCCCAAATAGAGGGGGGTCGGCGGCACCTGGGCGCTAGCCCATTTATATAATCAGAAAAAAATACCTCCAAAAAGATAGAAGAGTGACAGTAAAATCCTACTAAAATGATGGTGATCAATAACTTGTCTCTATCTTTTTGGGGTGTAATGTACAAAGCAAAAAACATGTGGGGCCCCAAAAAAGGCCAAACACATGGAAAGCAACGTCAACTGGTCCTCATCCTCTGAAATATAGTTTTATCAAACCATGAAACGCTCTGTAAGCACTATAAGTCTATTAAACGTCAAACCAAATGGAGATGGTTCTCGAAATCACACATAAAACTAAAAGCGCTAAAATTTAAACTTGAAAGCCACCAGAAACCACCATGGGTGTTTCAGCATCGAGATCACATCAGTGGTCGGGTGCTGTCACCGGCACCTCATCTCCGATAGTCAGACTCTTGCCTCCCATGAGTCTCCTCAACTTGGAGACCTCTGAGATTTGTGTGGTTCAATATTTCATCTTTATTTGGTTTGATGACCATCATTCTCTGCAGCTATATCTACCATAAACCACGGTCATATTAGCTATGGTTCACCAGCTTGGCACTACCTTCGCCTAACATATTATAGGTAACGGTAACACATCATGATCATATCGGCTCACGGCGCGGCTCCTGCACGGCAGGCCGTGCCTCCTCCTGCGCCACCTGATGCGATGCAAAGAAATGGCACTAGAAAAATGGCAAAATCGTTGGGTTAAATGTGGGATGGAATGTTATTATATTATATGAACAGGAATAGTCTTATCGATTAATATGGTGATAATATAGTGTATATATATAACTATATTTATATATATATATATACATTTATACATGTTGCTAAGGTTGCCATTGTTTTTTTTAGTACAACATGTTACAACATGTAACAATATTCTCTCATGATCATTGTCATTGGTATTATATAATATTATATATATTATTATCATAGTACTATCATAGTATTGATTGTTCCACATTACAAGCATCCCCCCCAATCAATCCACATTCCGGATTGGCGAATAGAAGTCCAGCGCATTGTTCAGCGCGTGCCATGCGGTCTTAACATGTTGAATGTGTTTCTTTTTTGAGCAGTGAAGTGGCTATTAATGGTCATTTGAGGCTATACTTCATATTTTTGGATCACAAAAAAAACACTGAGCTACTAAGGAAAAAACATGTTTTGTAGCAACCAAGACAGGGAAGCTACGGAAAAAACAAAATGCAAATATGGGAATGGAAGTCAAAGGCAAAGCGATCAGTTTTTTATTTGTGTATCATGCCTGTTCCTCGAACGCTTTGTGTCTTTGGCTTTCATCCACCTACTTGGAGCTATCACCATGAATCCCACAAACGAACAACACATAAGTGTTTTATCATCCCACATAGGCAAAAATGCTGGTGACCCCAAATGGTTGCTTCAAACAAATGCACCCAGGGATCCCCCATCTTAAAGAACTTTATATGTTAATAATATACAATCCTGGATATATGTTGATACGTGTGTATAATACATATATATATATATATATACATAATATACAGATAATGGCCAATGTTGGATACTGTACCCATTTAAGGCAAAAATATTGGTATATACGTATATGTAAATATATATCTATATATTATTCATGCATATATATATATATAAATATACGTATATATGTAAATATATTATCTCATTGTAGATCATTATTTATCCCATCTATGGCAACATACTCAAACAAATATCCCCTGTTGCGGCATTAGAATGGCCCACCTGGGCAGCATGCTCGCGCAGCTTCACAGAAACGTCATAGAGCAGGGAATCCTGAGAGCAACGGAATTTCCTGATGACTATGGGATAATCCTGGTTAACTATGGTAGGGAAAACCCTGGTTAATAATGGTCAATACTGGTTAATGAATGTTAATGATGGTTCGTAATGAAAATTACCATCTGGTAATTTGCTACACAGCTATGGTATAGATGGCGGTTTAGCGGATTAAAATACGGGGTTTAAAAAAAACAACAAAAACAGAACGGGGAAGCAATGGTGAGACGACGAGCAAACATGATGTCACAAACGAGCGAATCGGATGATATAGATACTCAGACTCCTACTTGAAGACTTATTGTACTATTTTGTTTCATGATTTGTTGCAACATCATGAACATATTGCCTTGGGATTTTAACAAATTTAAACACTTGGGTAGATAGATTCCCCTCCAATTCACCCTTCATGATGGGAGGTCATCAAATGTTCCACATTTTCCACAGGTTCACTTGGGACACTTCATGACACTTCGGATGTTTCAGCTCCACGGGGAGTCAACCATTGTAGAATTGGGATGGTGACCTACTCCTTTACGAACATTGTACCCTCTGGCTATTTAACATAGCCATGGGACATGGCCCATTTATAGATGGTATACCTATTAAACATGGTGATTTTCCATAGTTGTTTGTATGTTTACCAGAGGGTATACTATTAAAGACCATCCCCAAACATATTGATCACATGGTCATCCCCGGCCTGGAACATGATAAAAAAGCGAACACTTGATCCATTGTTTGGATATATGTGACATATCTGTTGTCAATGTCACTAAAGGTTGTGTTACTGGAAGGTAACGTTCAACAGGTCACTGCTCACATACAAAGCACAACAAAAAAAACATGATTCTGATGATTCACAGCTGGTCGATGCGGCGATTGCATCACTGCAGCCCAAAGACGGTGGCTGGAGGGGTGCTGGATTGCTCTGCTTCTTTGGCTTCTTGTTTTTTCCTGCAGTTCGATTGGGGCGTGTCTGGGTTTGGGGGCTCTTCAATCAACCCAAAATTGGAGATACTGACAGGTGTGCTTTCTCCACTACCAACATGATTCGTTTCAGGCTCTGTTCTCAATATTCCACCAGAACCGCTTCTTTGCCGGCGACCTCATGTGGTCATGGTGACAGCGAAGATCACAAAAATCACCAGTTATGGTGGTGAAATCCTCATCTTAAACCACAAATCACTGCATGTAGGTGATTGGTTCACACTAGTTGCTGAAATATCATTTCTGCATTTCCTGCTTAAATCTTCATATATTGACAAACTCATATGACATAACTCCACATGTTCCACCTTTTGCCACATTTAGGTGCTCTTTCCAAAAATCGCGTCACGCGGCATGCGGCGTCACCGATTACCAGCTCCTCAGGAGTAACTCCGCCGCATTGGCCAACAGGTCGCCAGAGTCGTTTGGCCTTGGACCATGCGGATGGGGATTAAGAAACGGGGAGTGAAGCGATGTGTAATTATGTAGCTATAGCAGCCCTTGTCAGCTATAAGTCTATAAGTCAAGCCTTAGCTATAGCAGCTAGAAATGTGACTTATCAGCTATAGCAGCTATAAGATCAAGCCTTAGCTATCAATATTTTGATGAATGGATTGAATAATGCTTGGACATTGCCATTCACAGCTATAAGTGACTTCTAATGATTATAATGATATATGGTTCACACACAGTAGCACCATTTTCATGCTTTGCCCAGGCAAGGTACCATAGTAGGTAGCTGCCAGATGAAGAGATCTCATCGATGCCACACCATCTTCTCCAGTCATTGGCAGTCCTCTGAGCAAAGGCATAGTCGTGGTGGATCCCGGTGAAGAATCTTTCTGGTGTCCAAGTTTCATCACCAAGCGCGGCGTCTCCTTCCATAGTTCGCGCTTCTGGAACTGTGCACATCTTGGAGCAATCAACTCCATAACCATCACAAGGGCGTGATCGAACGGTCACAGGGAGCCTGGAGAATTTTCGTCTCTAATGATATATGGTACATATATCATCCAAAATTCAAATATTGTATGCTCCCATTCATAGGGCCACAACTGTACATTTAAGAGGTGATTGAATAGGATTTTGTCGTGGAGATACACAATCCACCATTTTATGGAGATATCATGGTTGCAACTCAAAACCAGTTGACCTCTGCTGATTTATACACTTCACCTCTGTGAGGAACAGGATCCTTAATTACCATCTGGTTATTTTGGCCCATTTATAGATGGTTTACCTATTAAAATGGTGATTTTCCATGGCTATGTTAAATAACCAGAGGGTATAGCTAAATTATAATGATAACATGTTTCTTTACTGAGTTGTGTCTGGGAATATGGTTTCGTACGGAAATAGGGTACACCCAAAGCTACAAGTTGTAGAATCATCATAGTCATAGTCCCTATAAGCATGTACATGTTGACTGAATACCCAATTTCCGGCACACCTAAGAAACACATTGTTGTTTTTTTCCCACTATAGACTATATCCCATGAAAATATCCCGATGATAGCACTATCAAAGGTGTTTTTAGAGCACAAGCACCCCTAATTGCCATTTCGTATATCAAAACAGATCGGTTATATCACCCATTCACATCTACATTGTGGATCGTTTGTTTGGTATCTCCATTATTATGCCTGGTTTCACACAATTATATAATCCCTTCCCCCGTCAATAGTAAACACCCCCCAGAAACAATGGTAAAAAAAAAGCAGGGGCAAACATGATGAAACCACATATTTGGGATCATAAAATTGGGATTTAAACACTAGGGGGATGGGATTTTCATGGATTTTCCTGTACAATCCCATTAAATCACCATTGTATTTAAATCCTATTCAAGTAATATGCATATATGATGAGATGGGCTTGTACCTGAAACAGAGATACTGTACCATACCAAATAAGGCCATATTTTGTGACACATGTCCCTTCAATAGCCCTTACCTAGGCCGTATGTATGGATATGTTGGTAGGTACCTCCAATTGGGGTTCCTGAAATGGCCATTATATAGTCTACTGTTCTGTTCCGGCATCATAATTTATGGGGAATATGGATACAACCAACCATAGCTCCGAACCGCTTTCTCTTAACCACCGGATAGTTGTAACTATAACCAACCATATGTGCAATCTGGGTAAAATATAATATTTCACAAACCTGAATTAAGGCTATCTTGGGGATGATTCCCCTATAAAAACGAAATTTGGGTTTTTCCATCCAAGTCATGAATGACCATTGAAACATATTGAAATTTAAATATAATATATATATATATATACGGTTATTTTTTTCCAGCATTTTAGGAAACTCCCATGGCTCATAATCCACCATTTCTGGAATCTCCCATATGAATTCATCTATCATGTTCCATATGGTTTTATAATCTAATAACTATGGCTTAACCATATTTCATTCGCATATGAATCAAAAGTCATCTATCACTATCCATTCATATTCATTAACCATTATAAAACTATTAATATTATTATGTAATCCATATCCATTCATCATTTTCACTAGAAATTGACGATGTTCAGGGTCTATGTGAATTTACCAGAGGGTAAATTCATCTATCAGGGTGAATTTGCCAGGGTCTAATGTTAATGATTAAGATGTTTATCCTACTATCATTTATCTAATAATGGAAAAATTGTCAATGTCTACTATCATTTATCCTGTAACTATTAAATATATATATAATATATATATATACATCAACCCTAGTAATAGTAACTCTTAATATTAATCCTATTAATACTGTCGATCAATTTATTAGATAGTGGTTTGATAATGGTGTGATAATGTTATTCATCAGTGATAGTAGGATAATGGTCAATGATAAAAACATGATAAAAAAACAAAAATACCCATTAAACATTTTCTATGGCCAAATGCAGAGCATCGCCAAAGCTCCCCAAGCTCCCCACGCTGGAAGGGCGCCCGTGGAGCGCCGCGAGGTGCGGCCGCGCGGCTTGAAGGCCTCCTGGTGTGGTAGGGACCCCAAACCACAGGGATCAGATTAAAGGAATATTAAACCATCAAAAACTTGATTAACATCCAAATATACAAAATGTGAATAATGCATACATTTATTCACACATGTTGATGGGTAGTTCAACGACCAATATACCCTTATGAACATCAAATTTGTTGAACAGTTGATGGATCTTCATTCCCGTTTTGATATGTTACAACAGCTTTTGATATGTGTGTTCATCGCTAAAAACACCCATGGGTCTACAGTATATAAAATGGTGGTTTAACCACCATATCGGATACCCTACCAAGGTGCTAGATCAAATCATGGGGAAATTCTTCTTCACCACATGGAGGAGATACGATCGCCCAGCTGCTCAGTAGCTGGTTGGTGGCTGACCTACCCCTCTGAAGAATGATGGAGTGAAAGTCCAGTTGGGATGATGAAATTCCCAACTGAATGGCAAGTCATAAAATTCCATGGTTCCAAACCACCAACCAGATATATGTCATTAACCACTATTAACCCACTATTAACCGCTATTAACAACCACTGGACTTTCCAAACCACCAACCAGCTAGGCGTTTTTCAGATGTCAATCCAACCTTTGTTGGATCTGGACATATCTGAAGCGTTCTGAATCACTGCTGCTGCTATGTGGAATATCCATTTTTTTTAGGAAAAAAAAACTGTCAGTGAGGCATTTCCCATGGCAAGGTTTGATTTCCGGACATCACCATGATCCGCGTACTAGTGTTTTTGTTCATACCACTCGAAGCACAAAAAAACATGTGTAGGAGCCAAATAAACAGGTAGTCAGATACACAAATAGTGAAATTAGGTACATGGATAGATATGGATAGGTACGGATAGATTTGGATGGATATCTACATAGATACCGCGCTATAATCTATAAATATGTACATATATATATATTATATATATATATATATTAGATGTATATATATATATTATATATATATATAATTATGCATATATATATATAATCATATAATTCTATTCTCCATTTATATCCATTTATCAATATTATATATTAGAGAGACAAGTACAATTTCTTGTGATTACCTTGTGTTCCCATGTCTTCCACCTGTTGTTCACAACGGGTCGCCTGCAGGACCGTCCCCAGGCCCGGTTTGAGTTGTTGTCGGATCCGCTCCACGTCTTAGACGAAGGGCGGCCCCAGGGCATCTTCGGAATGGCCAACTAATCGCAATGAGACACACCATTTCTATGGTTTACCATCTGGTTATGACTAACAGTTTGCCATGGAAAGATCCACCATTTTTAAGAACGGTAAACCATTTATTTCTATGGGCCATCTATGCCATGGCTATGTTAAATAACCAGATGCTAGTCTGAAAATTATAGGAAAAACCGTCAAACTACCAAAGTCCACCAAACTCCAATGGTTGAACGCAGGGTGTTTCCCAAACAAAAAGTAGCTCTGGGTTAAATCCATGATGTTTGGACAACTCCACAATCCATGACCAAGGTTTTTAGCCGTGAAACAAATCCTTGCAAACAAACAGTATCAACGCATATTTTTGCTGCATTACATTACCATCAAATTCTCCAAATCAGAAACAATTTTTGGGGTTGTTTGCCATTGCTATAAGTGTATGGTGAGATCATGGTGAGGTTGTCATTTTATGCCCAGAAACTACGTACCCCAAACCTACCCGGAACCTGCGCGATTAGGCGCCCAATGAAACCCAATGAAACACACAAACTCTGGCTAATGAGGATAAGAGTGGCAATGTTGGCTTACGCAATAGATACCGTATCTTTCCAAGAGCACGCACGGAATCTCCGTCGGAATCGGCCACGAGGTCCGTCACGAGGTATCTGGTGCCTCTGTTGGGCTCTCCATCGTGGTTCCTGTTATCATCGGTAATGTCTTGCTGAAAGAGTCTTATGACCTCCAACATGTCTTCCTGCACTTCAAGGAGTGCTTTGTCTCATTGAACTTCGCGTCAGGGGGGCAATCTTCAAAATGCGGATGCCAAGGTTGCGGCAGCTCCTTCCAAAATGTGGGAAGACAATGCAGAGCATACGTTGCCCAGGTCCAAGATATTTCATTGATAACCCAAAATCCGGTGGTTTTTCATGATGCCTTCCATGTTTAACGGCGGCGTATCCCTCATTTCAGGATATCAGAACAACCCAAATCATATCAAACCATGTCGTTAGATACTGTAAATCGATCCCATTATATCCCATGAATATCGTTATATTAAATGATATATATATATAATTATATATATATACCTAGCGCTTCAAGAACCCACAAATTTGTAGTTTTTTTTTTCCCAAAAACCTAGTTTTTTCTTCAGTTATGAAAAAAAAACGGTTTTTCTTAGAACATATTGTTTTTTTCTTTACTAGGAAAAAAAAAACATACTTTTTCTCACACTTGGTGTCATGACATCTCATGATTCCTTCCCCTAGACGATTCAAACTCCTTTATCGATACCAGCCTTGGATATATCCCTCTCAGTACCCTTCATGTTGATTATACTTCCACCCCGCTGGCTGTGGCTGGCAGTTCTCGCAAGAAAGGGCCCGATGCTCTTGGAACATGTCGGACAACATTAAGTGTGATCACAGTCAATCTGGAGTCGTTGTATGATTTTTTCCCAAGAACAACCCTAGAAGCATAAATTGAAACATGGCTGTATTTTTTTCATTGGGAAAAAATGATTCTGCATTGCCAAAGTCCAACAAACAGCCGAAGAAAAATCAATCGGCATTTTCAGTTTTTAATAATTTCGGATGACAATTTTAGGGTCTGTACCCCAAAAATGCCAAAAACCAATATTTAAGCCGTGCTAAGCCGTACTAAACCCATATTTAACCCGTAATGTTGGCTGCCTAATAGTAATTACCCCCCCTATTTTTTTATTTTTATTTTTATTTTAGGAGGGGGGGGTCAACCTTCCTATAATAATTTTTGGGAATCTATAGCTGGAATCATGATATGTATCTGATAGATTCTCCATGGTTTTGTTGGGTTTCTGAAAGATTCTGAATGGATTTGGTGGAGGCGAAGGAGGATGACGAGGAGGAGGAGAAGAAGGAGAAGAAGGAGGAGAAGGAGGACAACAAAATTGGAGTTGCGGAAAAAAGTTTCCACTATTGCCATGCCTGGTGCAGGTTTGTTATTGCTATTCTGGGGCTTGCAAAGGGGGTACCCTTTGTGGACCTGTTTTTTTGCCTTTTTTAATAAGGGTTTTATAAGGAAATCAGCTGTTTGGTAATTGGATCAGATTTCTGGAATCTAAGCTTTTGCTAATCAAAAGTGAAGGCTGCTTTGAAAAGGATTTGCTTTACTTGACTCTTTTGGCAATACTAAAAGTAAATAGAGCTAATTGACTTTTAGTATTGGAGATAAAATTGGAATTGGGAAAAAAGTTTCCACTATTGCCATGTTGGGTCCACTATTTGCCATGCCCTCTGGGCAAGGTCTGAACATGACTCTTTTGGCAATACTAAAAGTAAATAGAGCTAATTGACTTTTAGTATTGGAGAAAAATTGGAGTTGCGGAAACATGTTTCTACTATTGACAAGATATCACTATTGGTCAGACAACATTACTAAACCCATATTCTGATAAAATAGTAAGTAATTAAACGGTTTTTTGGAACCAATTAAACCCATATTTAACCCATACTAACCCGTACTCAAAATATGGGTTGTTTGCTTCTGCGAATTGACGGCGCGATGTCGAGTTTTAAGGCTCCGCTTGTGGTTTTGCAAGATCGAACCGGTAGTTGCCGGATCTAGACAAAAAGAAAACAACGCAGATTACCGGAGCTATTGTCAATTTACTGGGTTCATATCTGGAAAGCTGACTTTTGAAATGCCATGCATATCCATTGTGACTTTTTGACTACCTCCAGTTCCGCTGAAGGGAAAGTTCGCAGCATAGGAGGCAACTGCAGCCGGTGGAGAATGCGCGCATCGTGTCTGATAACGCTTGCTTCGGTTTCCATCACGCGTTCTGTCTGACAGATTTCACAAGTTGTCAGTATGAAATTGCTACATGTAATAAGGAGAAATTTGATACAGGTCCACCCGATTTGGACAAATTTGCGCAAATCCAACAAAAAACAAAATATTGGTTCTTTACACAAACCCAGTTTTTTCTCGAAAAAAGAGTTTTTTTCATTGGACCTACATTTTTTTTGGGTCTTTGAAGCTCCTGGTATATATAATTATAAACATAATTACATATAATTACCCACATATATATATATATAGTTATAATATAATAATAATAATTAATATATATATATATATGTTATTATATATATAATATATCTAATATTATAATTATACTATATTATATATAATTATAACATATATATATATATTAATACATCGCTACTATATCACCATGAACCATCATACAACACAATTTGTTTCTTTTGCTATTCATATCCCTGTTGTCTCCGAAGTCTTTCCAAGCGGCCCATGGTTCCCACATCTTCCGAAGTCAGCTGCGGCCTGAGTTTGTTGCTGCTGTGGAAATGGCTCATAAACCAAGGAAGATGGGCTTGTTTGAAAATAAGATACTCCAAGATTTGATGTGATGATTTCTTATATGTTTTTTTCCCCATATGTGTCCTATGAAATAGCCATTTGGAAGATTTAACCCAATTTCAAACACACCCATAGAAGTCTTTGGTGGTTCCAAGCCTCCGAAAAAGAAAAAAAACTAGTCAATGGGATCATCATCGCACATATGCTTGGCAATAAGAAATGTTTGAAACCGCCAAATCGTGTGAACCCGTTGCCGTAAACAACATTAAAAAACCATCATTTCGGGACGGTTTTGGCGACATAGGGCCGGTGCGCAATCAAACGAATGAACCACCTTTTCTTGGGAAAAACCTGTCGAATGGCATGTTTTCAAGCGGGTAGACCCAGTAAACAAGAGCCAATCTTGTTATATCGATGTTGTCAAAAAAAGACGTTACCTTCAAGGGGACTATTATAAATTATAGTACATCTGGGACAAATGAACATCCTTACATTCCATGCATCATCACTTTTGGTTTTGACCAGGGTAAAACAGTTCTGGGCCAGAGCCATATCCTATTCTTCTTGGGCTTACCACAGTATCCCAAATATGGCATGGCTCAGTGTCAAGGGCTTTGCATCTAGACATGCTTTTGGAAGAGAGAGATGTTTTACTTCAAGGTATTGTCAACATTTTCTACATAAACAAAATGTTTGCAACAGGGATGCACCAGGATGCGACTGATTTTCACCACTATCTGATGTTTTTCAAGGATTCTTCAGGGACAATTATTGTTATATGAAAGAAACGTTGGACATATAGAAATAACACAAAAACGCAAAAAAAAAAACATTGAAAAAAATGGGGCCACCATAGCGTCCCAATCTCTAAATTAGTAAAGAAACACCAGCGGTTTTTTCCCTTTCCTATTGTAAAACTGACCGGAGGTCGTAAGTTAAACCCCCGTATTTGTATCATGTACCGGTTTAATTAGCATGTTCAAGACTAAATCCACCATGTTTGTTGCTGGGCTAAACCATCTTAAATCCTTCTATATACTTACTCGATGGATTAATCCCGGTATCAAATCCCCAACAGTGTGATCTGGTTGGTGGTATACCTACCCGTCTGAAAAATATTAGTCACTTGGGATTATTATTCCCAATAATTAAATGGAAAAATAAAAACATATTCCAAACCACCAACCAGTGATGGTATGCGATGGTCACCTAAATGTCACGGTTCATCCCCGCCGAGCTCAGCCGCGGCACGCCGCTTTCGGCGGAGGAGTGGGGCTTCCAGAGCGATTTCTCCTCAGGGCCCATCAGATTTCCCATATATTGAGTACAAGTTGCTACTGTTTGGATGTTTGGATTGTACCATGAAACATCCTGAAAAGCTACGAAATCTCACCAAACCACTAGCCCTTTCTTTCAAATTCTTTCAAATAAATTAGGTTGGGGAGGGTTGGAACTTTAATATCATATTATAATTATGTATATATATATGAGTTATATATATATATATATCAACTAATATTTCAGCCACCTCATTCGGTTCACGGTTCAAATCTGAAGCTTCCCCCCTTCCCACCCCGCACCTACGCCGTGATGCCGGTGCTTCAAGCGGCGCGGCGTTTTTCCGCGAGGGCGGCGAGGTGGGCGAGGTGTCCTGGGGCGAGAAAACTTAAGCGAATTCTTCGCAATAGATGGTAAGTGACTCTTCATCAATTCAAATCTGCTAAGATTTAATTAATCATCTTATATAATATATAAAAATATATCAGAATTAGTTGAAGAGAAAATCATGCAGGTAGCACCCTATAATTATTTGGCAGTAAAGCCATATGGTTTGCACAGAAGGAATCAATCCATTAAACATATACAGTGGATATGAACATATATGAACCAACAACTACCTATAACAAACATACAAAACTTCGGATGTCACCGGCTTAGCTTATGGAGATATGGTGGAATATACCACAGGCCCATGGGATATGTCGCACATATCAACATAAATTTCACAAATACAAGCATCATATACGTGTATATATATATAACATATGAATTCATTTAAAGCTAAGATACGTTGGATTCGATGTTTGTCCTAGACATGCCAGAATAGAACAACAATGATGGTCATATGAAATCGATGCTCCCAACCATGAGATGGAACTGCCCTGTTTTCGGACAATCTAAAGATGAGTCAATCCCATAAAAAGTCACTGGGGGCTCAAGCAAATTATTTATTGATGGAGGAAAGGAATTCATGTTCTATGGTAATTATAACCATATAAATGGAAAAAATGATACCATCTGGTTATTTAACATAGCCATGGAAAATCACAATTTTTAATAGGGGAACCATCTGTAAATGGGCCATTTCCCATGGCTATGTTAAATAAACAGAGGATAACTATTATGCATATTCAATCTACCCTTTTCTATGGTTGAGCTCCTTCTCTGTGATTTCAACCAACAAGATCAAAATACATGGGACCATCATCGCGTTACTGACTTAAGTAGCAATTGAAAGGATTTCATGGGTCAGTCCGCTGTGTAATACACATCAAATGTATTCAAATATGGTATTCATGCACATATACCCTCTATCACTAGAGCCACTAGAGTCACTAGGTTACATGAAGCCACAGACCTTACCCGGATGACCATCGCAAGAATGTGGAGAGAATGTGCTCAAGTTCCCACGCTTCCAGATTGTATGTTCCCATTTTTTTCTGGTTGTATCAGTTGTATCATGTTCAAAATCTCCAAACATACCCTGACATCTCCAAAGATAATTGGAGATTATTGCAATATTTTCCTCTTGCAGATCATCAGAAGAATCCCCAGCTGATTCATGAGGGATCTCTATGGTCTAAACACCAAAACAAGTTCTTTGAAACCATCAGCTAGGCCCCAAAGCTGCCCCGTTGATGTGAATACTGCTGGATGGTTTGGGATCACCCTTCAACTATCTGCTGGATGGTTTGGGATCACCCTTCAACTATCCTCGATATCTTGTGGTTACGTCTCACTCTCGTCAGTAACATCCCCATGAAACCACCAGCCAGCAAACATTGGTTCTGGAACGCTTTACTTAGCTTTTTCGCGGCTTGCCTTTGGCAGTGCTGGACAATGGCCCTCTGGTGTGGCCTTTCGCATTCAAACGAGCTGTATTCGTGCCCTGTCAACGCTGCCAAGAGACGGAGATCGTCTGTAGACCATTAGTGATTCAGGATCTTCACTCCAGGTATCATTGCCAAACTTAGAGTCCTTCAAAAAGATTGCTTAGTGTATATCCAGATTCCATGTATAGCAAATTATTACAGTACTAAACTACCCATCCTTAAGCTTTCCTGGGATTTTTTGCACATTCACCAGACCGTCTGCGGCGCGGCTCGGCTAGTTGTGAGGGATCAACTTCCCTCCAACCTGGAAACGCTGCTTGGTTTCAGACAATCTGCTTGGAAATACGAAAACATCTTGTAGCATATTGTAGCTGTGTCTGGAAATGAGCTATTCCCCCATTCCTGGCAATGTTTTCATAGAGAATATGAGGATTGACCATCAAATTTAGGGATGCCCTATATTTACAAACAATCAAAAACTAAGATCAAGAATCTCAAAGTCTCACCCTACAGCTGGATGGCCCTCCATGACATCAGAACACTCTCCATCCGCGGCAGAATGGCCATGCGGCCGCTACTAAGCTTTACCATGTTGTCACACCGAGTGGCTGGAGGGTTGACTGCGTGGAAGTTTCATGAGAGGGAACATAAGTAGTTGTTTGCTTACTATGAAGATGTGCATACATATGAACACAATCAGATCAATAAGGATCAACTTTTGGGCTATAGCTTATAACATTAAACAAATTTTCTGTACACTTGCATCCATTTGGGCTGGTTCAAACATTTGGGTACCCCACATTCAAGTTGTTCATCATTTTCCCAATTTCAAACTGCCATGAAGGGGTGTACATCCACTTTTGACACAATCCCATGCAACATATAAGCCTTCAGTCAGCCATGAATCACAGCATTGCCTGAAAAAACATCGGCTAATACCTCTCCCTGACTCCTGGCTCACACTCGATGTTTTCATCTAGTTGGTGGTTTCTTTCCAATCTTGAAAAATATGAGTTCGTCAATGGGAAGGATGACATCCCATATATGAAATTATGAAATGGAAGTCATAAAATTCATGTTCCAAACCACCAACAAGTTATATCTCATTAACCAATATTAACCATTATTAAACCACCATTATCCACTGGGGGCAGTGAAGGTCTTAGTTGGACAAAAACAAATCAATGACTGGATCAAATGGCGAGCCATGGCTTTTCCAGATCTTGTATGCAGGCGACATTACCCTCTGGTCAACTACAGCAAATGCGTGGAAAATGGCCATAGAAATCCGTGATTTACCATATATCACCATAGAAATCACCATTATAATGCCACATTTAGTTCGTTGATTTACCCAGCTATAAAATTGTCATTTTCCACTTCGCAAACTGTGGGTTTATCAGGTAACGGCTCTTCATGACCAAATCTCCGGGCCCATGCCCTGCAGTTTGGTCAAAACTTCCACCAGCACCAAGACCGACGCTCGCCACTGGCTGCGAGATCGCACAGACGTTCTGAAAAATCGGGATGGATCAACAAAAACTGAAAGAACATGTAGTACAATTACATATACTATAGTACACTTACCATTGATTTCGGGGGATGAAAAATATGAAAATGCACTTACCGACTATTTTGAAGTTCACCATGGAATTTCATGGGTGTGAACTCATATCCATGTGGGTTTGTCTGAGAACAGGGTACCCCAAAAAAACAATGGATTGTAAACATGTTCAACATGAAACGACACTTTTTGGCATACCGCTATTTCGCATTTCTAGACAAACCCATATTTCTCCCATAAACTTCATGTTTGCGCATGGTTCCATTACCGTAACCACCAAAAAGTGGTGAAGTCTGGGGCCCTTGATATGGCTATGGAAGCTACCAGTATGGATCACAACCCACCCTTCTCTTCACACTAAAAAATTGCTGGTAGTTGCCAGGTGGTAACCCCCATAAGTTGGATTACCTTCAACTATGGATCTATCTACCAAACAAACCCTAGATCAATGTTAGTTGCGAACCACCTTAGCGAATTATGGAACACTTTTTCTTTTATTGATATTCATCACCTATATTGAAAAAAAACAAACTATGGTGAACAAAAACATGTAAAAAACTATAGACGATCTAACCACTTCAAAAGTTCGGCTCTGCATCCAAAATGTTTTCGTGTTTTAACCCATCCCGAGGAAACTACAAGGATGTCTGCGACCGAACGTCTCAGCTACGGTCTTTACGTGCCTGCAGGCAGCGCCGGCTTCAGGGAATGGGGTCACAACACCATCATCTGCAACCACCCTCTGGGCAAAATTGATCATGCATAATCATGTTATACATCAATGGGAATTCCAGGATCCTAAATTGGAGGTACTGCACCATATAAGGCCATATTTTGTGGGGATATTCCCTTACATAGGCCTTATATAGGCCTTATATATGGTAGGTACCTCCAAGTTAGGATCCTGGAATGGCCATTGAATACACATCATACCCAAATTGCT
>CAMXCT020004434.1:274703-284703 GCA_947184155.2 Cladocopium goreaui
ATATAGGTGTATTAGCTGCTCAATACTCCCTATTTAAAAAAGAAAAATGTAAAAAAAAACTACCCCATATTGTTTTGGGACAGTTGAGATTTGTCAATTTGATTTCAAATTCATCCTATTTGAGGGTTTCACTCACGAATCATAAAAACTAGTTAAGCCTGGGTTACTTATTAGGGTTCGTCTTTTAAAATCAAACATGTTAGTTGGTATAATCTACGGTTGAAATTACACATGAGGGGAAGCTTTGAAATCCCATTTTCGGCGATTATCATATCTTGATTATATATATATATAATAAATATTAAAATTGATTTTGATCGATTTTGAAATTGAATATTATGAAGTTCTGATTTAAGACTTGAAATGTATATAACATTAGGGATATTAGGGGAAAGCTTCTCACCCCACTACTAATTTTCACCCTTGGTTTTATTTTTTGGGAGGCGGAAGGGACTAGATCGGCCACACGGGTTGCCGCAAACATCTATGGCCCATCGCTCTTCAGCTGCTAGCAGCAGCTTCCCAATTATATGCCGTTATATGCCAATATAATCCGATATGTGGGAAAAACCATGCCTATCTGAAACTAGATAACTAGCAAGCAGTGTAGTTAGAACATCCAAGCAGCGACATGCAATACCCAATGTGGAGAAGCTATGCATCATGCAGATTCATGCAGCAAAAAAAGCTCATACGACTTGGGCACCCAGCGCGCAAATATATATATATATATATATATGTATGTATATGTATTTTAAAAAAATAAAAAACTATATAATAAAAAAACAAAAGGGATCAAGACAATCACGATGTTTGCCATAAATGTGAATCACCTCCCCTGAAGTTTGGTCAGTGTCACAAATCATGAAAGCAAAATCAGCAGGGGGTGCGTCCAAGATGCATGGATGTAGCCAGCAAGACATAGATTTCGAGGCCAAATCACTTCACTCTGCCGTTGGGCAGAGTGAAGTGATATGTCCTGTTTCCAGCCACCACCGCCGAAAAGATCCAAAAGAGTCACTCGACACAGCAAAAGTCCTCGGTGCCTCAATGGCACTTGAATGGCATGGCATCGCTGCAGGTGTTTAATGAGGCGTCCTTATGATTCGATATGATTCAATACTTTGTATACCCTCTGGTAATTTAACGTAGCTATTGAAAATGGCAATTTATAGTGAGTTTTCCCATTAAAAATGGTGATTTTCCAGAGTTATGTTAGTTTACCAGAGGGTATATACTATACTTATATGATGTGTTTTGATGTTTCTTGCCTAGCATGTTCTAAGAAATTCTGAGAAACTGGAAATCCCTCTCACTGAGACTGGCCATAAAATGTCGACGTGGGAATCACATCTTCAAACTCTTCAGAAATAGGAGCAGACAACTATGATGTATCTGATAGTTGTAGATCTGCTGGCTGGTAACCTCAGAAAAATAGCCCCCAAATAACGATTCAACAAACCAAAGGCTTGCTAAAGCATGTCACATCACCTCTTCAAGATGGACCCGTTTTGCAGCTCTTCTCTTGTGTCCTGGGTGCCTGGAACAAGCCTCGCCTGATGTAAAGAAAATGGACAGGACAGCTAGTTTTCACCCCGTTCAGATTGAGGCTTGTCTGAAAAACAAGCCCATTTGCCAAGCGCAACAAAGTTCACCCCACAGGGTCCCTGCGATGATCTTCTTTGCGCTTTTGAACCGAAGCTTGTTTGCAATGACCCTCTTTGCAAGCGCTCCAACACTAGACTCATCACCCTTGTAATTACAAGGAGCCCGGCTTGGTCATCTCAACACCGCAAACAAATATGAGCCGATCCGGTTTCCAGCAGGGAGGCTTGAAGAACGCAAGGGGTCGCCACTGGTGAGTTCAGGTTCAGGGTTTTACGTTCCCAGAATGGGCCCAGAATGGGCCCTGGTCTTGAAAGCTCTGCTCCACTGGTGTCTCAAACGGAGAAAACACACTTGTCAGGAGCATTCAAGTGCTTCTCAAGAACTTGGAGTCCTGATTTTCAACGGAGCATGCCCAAAGGTCACTGCTTTGGAGAGCATAAATCCTGTCAAGGTTTAAACTCAGTCTCAAACATGTCCAAGCTGTCACCCCTGTGCAGCAGTCTGATTCAAGATTCTCTGGAAAGCAGTTCAGTGTTTTTACAGTAACTATCGTTAGAAGTGTAATGAACTGCTCTCCAGGACTCACTGGGGTTTCGAAGCCATGGTCATGGCTGCGAAACCCCAGTGAGTCAAGAACTTCTGAGCCAAAAGATAGATTAAAATTTATGGCAGCGAATGAATCTCTGTAGTTGGGATTGTGCATTCCCAATAAACAATTGGAATAACATGGCCAAGCTTGTTTGCAATGACCCTCTTTGCAAGCGCTCCAATACTGGACTCATCACCCTTGCATAGCTTGTATGATGGGCCCAGCTTGATTGCCTCACCACCACAAACAAATGTGAGCCGACCCGGATCATCCTGCCAGTCTTAGGCCACCAAAAACAACGTTCATGATCAAGGTTTCCATCAGGGACGCTTGAAAAAAGGCAAGGGCTCGCCACTTGTCACTTCAGGTTTGATGTTCCCAGAAAGCTCTGCTCCACTGTTGTAGGGCCATGGCTGCGAAACCCGAGTGAGTCAAGAACTTCTGAGCCAAAAGCCGGAAGTCTAGCACAATACTCAAATGTTTGGTAGTTCCATGCAATTTTTTTCTATGATACATTTGAGGATAGTTAGTTAAGAAGAACCACACATATGGCACGCAAGATCACCCAAACACCTTACCTGCCACACGGCAAACTACGTCGCTACGTTTCTAGATTCCGACAGAACCCCAGTTGCGGCAACACCAAGGCCCCGTGCAGCGCGCCAAAGTTTCTGGGGGTCCAAATGTTCGTCCTGCCGTTCGGAGTCCAACCACGATTTCCAGCTCAAAGCAATGGGGTGGAAGAAGCATCCACTGGGAACCGTTGTTTTTACCATCCAGTATATGTGCATAGATATATAACGAAATATTCATTTATTAGATGAAATTATTATATAAAATTATATATATATGTATATATATATATATTAGTATATATGAATAGTATAATATATATATATATGATTGTGCATGTATATATTTTATATCATTGTATATCATTATACATCATGTTATTTTATTATCCTATATCAAATGCATTTTCCCGTCATCCAGTTCTGGGAAGCTCTGTTGATCTGCTTTTTGTCCCAGTCGTCACTACGATTCAACTGGGATCCTCATCCCAGAAACCATCTCTGGTGAATGGATGGTTCATTCTTGGTTTTTGTAAATGTTACATGGTTTCACCACATTAATGACATTACGGGCAAACACCTCGTCTTGCCCGCGCTTGTCGGCGGCCATCTTCGTATGTGTTGAAAACGTGGTTTAAAAAAAATGAGTTTTTTACATCATGGCTAACTTCATGTTGTATATCGGCACGCACAGCAAAGGGACCTGTGCGAGTCGCTTACACATCATAATCATCATCATCATCATCATCATCATCATTATCATCATCATCATCGTCGTCATCGTCATCATCATCATCATCATTATCATCATCATCATCATCAAACCCTTCTTGAAGATCTTCAATGAATGTAGAAGTTTAACGGGGGTGGGAGAGTTAAACCCTTATTGAAGATCTTCAATGAATGTAGAAGTTTAACGGGGGTGGGAGAATTAAACCCGTATTGAAGATCTTCAATGAATGTAGAAGTTTAACGGGGGTGGGAGAGTTAAACCCTTATTGAAGATCTTCAATGAAAGTAGAAGTGTAACGGGGGTGGGAGAATTAAACCCTTATTGAAGATCTTCAATGAATGTAGAAGTGTAACGGGGGTGGGAGAATTAAACCCTTATTGAAGATCTTCAATGAATGTAGAAGTGTAACGGGGGTGGGAGAATTAAACCCTTATTGAAGATCTTCAATGAATGTAGAAGTTTAACGGGGGTGGGAGAGTTAAACCCTTATTGAAGATCTTCAATGAATGTAGAAGTGTAACGGGGGTGGGAGAATTAAACCCGTATTGAACCTTATTGAAGACCTTCAATGAATGTAGAAGTTTAACGGAGGTACCCTTATTGAAGATCTTCAATGAATGTAGAAGTTTAATGGGGTAGGGAGAATTCAACCCTTATTGAAGATCTTCAATGAAAGTAGAAGTTTAACGGGGGTGGGAGAATTAAACCCTTATTGAAGATCTTCAATGAATGTAGAAGTTTAACGGGGGTGGGAGAATTAAACCCTTATTGATTCTTATTGAAGATCTTCAATGAATGTAGAAGTTTAACGGGGGTGGGAGAGTTAAACCCTTATTGAAGATCTTCAATGAAAGTAGAAGTTGAACGGGGGTGGGAGAATTAAACCCTTATTGAAGATCTTCAATGAATGTAGAAGTGTAACGGGGGTGGGAGAATTAAACCCTTATTGAAGATCTTCAATGAATGTAGAAGTTGAATGGGGTAGGGAGAATTCAACCCTTATTGAAGATCTTCAATGAAAGTAGAAGTTTAACGGGGTAGGGAGAATTAAACCCTTATTGAAGATCTTCAATGAATGTAGAAGTTTAACGGGGGTGGGAGAATTAAACCCTTATTGAAGATCTTCAATGAATGTAGAAGTTGAACGGGGGTGGGAGAATTAAACCCTTATTGAAGATCTTCAATGAAAGTAGAAGTTTAATAGGGATGGGAGAATTAAACCCCTATTGAAGACCTTCAATGAATGTAAAGTTTAACGGGGGTGGGAAATTTTTATATGAGAGTGGGACGTTGTGAGGGCCCGTGTTTTTCAGTATGTTTCTCTGATTTTTCATCTGTGTTGTGTTTTTTTTGCCATTTACTGCATACCTTTCGTGTGATATTTTTTAAGTTCATGGGATTTGTCAGTTGGTACTTCACGTATATATATATATATTAAAATAAAGGTACTACCTAGGTATAGACCTATTGCAAAGACGGTATATATATATACATAGCACTTGGTATTTGCATTGGTGGTTTTTGCTATTGGACTGCCAGGTCGCCTTTTGGTTGACACGACAGTTCCAGTGGAACTCTTTTAGCAAAGGAAAGTGCAAATTCCAATCTACTGTCCCTGCTCAAGTAGTTGCAATATTTTTTTTGGCATACTTCATGGTAACTTGCTGCATAGATGCACAAAACAAGGCTGCCATTCTATAGATATAATTGTTTGGTAAGGTTGCACCGGTGTTTCTTTTACTTGGTTGTGTGCCCTTTTGGATACCATGATAAACTTGTAGTGGCATAATTTAAGTTTTACCCACAGTCATAAGTACATGTATGATTCTAAAATATATGCCGTTATATTTGCAGTGACACAGCAAATTGCCATGGAATATGCAGGAAACTCCTTATTTGAAGCAAGGGGGAAATGGAAGTGCCCTTGGAATTTGCCAACTCTTGTGATCAACCAATATTTTAAGCAAAGAGCTGTTGCTGCATTAAAACCTGGAAGAGTACCATTGCATATGCAGGAAAAATGTAGAAAACTTGTGCCTGTAAGGGCATAGGTGACTTACATGCAACCCATTCCATAACTGTATGTACTATATAAGAAAAAATGTATATCTAAAATAGTTGCATTCTAAGTGCATATGAGCTTGGATGTGTTGACACAGCAAATGGCTATGGTATCTGCAAAAAACAAGTATTGCTTTTATCACAAGAAACCCTCTAGATATCAGTGCATGTTTGAAGCTGCCATTTCTACTGTATATCTATTGCACACTTGTGGCAATGCGCTTGCATACTGGTTGAAACCATTCACCCACTGAAGCACAAACAACACCTGAAACTTTTGAAACTTTTCATACAGTATATAGATCAAAGAGCTAAGAACAGGAGTGAGTATTGATCAAGGGATGGAGAAGGGACCCCTTTCCATACGAATGCATTCTGGGAGATGCTACTTCCTAGTCCAATGTGTTGTGTCATAGCTGTTTTCTGTCCAGTTTTATAAACAGTCTTAATTCTTTTTGGGTGTTACTCATCCTGTCACAAGTTACTCATCCTGTCATAAAAGCACGGCCAAACAATTGTGGTAACAGGGTATCTGCATAGATGTGCAGTGGCATAGCAAATTACTGTGAAATATGCAGGAAAAACCTATATGTTTGGAGAACGGGTAAGTTGGAGTTGCCCTTGCCATGTGGCAACTCTTATGATCAAAGTCAGTTGCAACCAAAGAGTCTTTATTGCAGCCAATCCTAGAAGAATTCCATTGCATATGCAAAGTACATGTGGAAAATGTGTGTATGTATCGGCATGCACTACTTATATGCACCATTCATATCATAGATGCATACAGTAGTACGACCAAGGAACATGCAAGTTCATCAATATATATATATATATATATATGTACACTTAATATGGCTACAGTGGCATTCTAAACACATATGCACCTTGGGTGTGCTGATACAGCATATGGCCATGGCATATGCAACATCCATGTTGCCTATATCACAAGGAGCTCTTGAGACATCAATATCTACTTGAAGACTGCTATTTATATGGTATATAGACATATTGTATATTGTATACCATACCTAGGACCATAACCTCTTGAAGCACTGAAACACTCATGTGCCCTTGCATGTTCCTAATCTGTCCCTACTTTGCCCCCCACCCCCCTTGCATGTTCCTACTTTGTTTCCTCCCCTTCTCCTGTGTCTCCATATTGTATCCCTCCCCTTGTGTGCCTCTAGTTATCTTCCATGTCCGTCCCTACTTTGTCATCTTCCATGTCTGTCTCTACTCTGTCCTCTTTGAGTGTCTCTATCTTATGTTTCCCACTTTGTTTGTCCCTATTTGTCACCCTTGTGTAACCCTACTTCTCTTCCATGTGTGTCTCTATTTGTTCCCTTTGTGTGTCTTTTAGCCTCTACGTTTATATGTTCTTGTATTGTACTAGTACCATTTCTAGATAGCAACTCTTTTCTGATCGGTCAGTCTCGTTTAGTTACAGCCGTCATTCTTTACAGAGCAGCGCCGTTCCTGCTCACCAGTCCAGGGGAGGGATAGCAAAAAAAAAGATATATATATATATATATAAGGAGGGGGGTAGGCCATATATATATATATTTGGCTCCCCCCCTTCGGCAAGGAACATATATATATATACACTTTGTTTTCCTGCTTTTTTGCTTTTCCCACTCCTCCTTATCAAATAAACGGACCCTAAAGCCCAAAAAAAAAAGAAAGATATATATATATATATGTATATCCACCAAATAAAAAATCAAAGAGGGATCATTGAGTTTATGCCTGGTATAGGAGAAATTTCTAGCTATGTATTTTGTGGGCCCTGGTGGCGTCCCTTTCTGATTTATATTCCCTAAATACCCTTGTTGATCCTTCCCAATTGAATGCAAAGTCTAACGTTTGATATCCCCAAGTGTACAGCATAGAAGGGGTGTGGGCGATACGGGGTGTTTGCGCGTATCATTACCATACAATGGAAATACCACAAAGATGGTTTATCATTACTCAAAAATACTCAAAATATCTGGAAACCCGAAACCCATGTGGCCCATATCATCGGTGTCGGCTGCCTGCCTCCTCTTGCTTCACTGGATCGGTGGCCTTACGATGATCTTCCCGCTACTTGGGATTTGAAGTTGTGTAAATATGTGTCAATGCATGTACCGGTAAATCCCGTGTACTTTGCAAAAATCTGTGCAGTGAGATATCTTTGACACAATCGAAAGTCTGAACCTCAAACCATCCAGCGCCTGTCATAGTTTTGACATGTTTTCGCTACAGGGTTCACTCCAATTTACTGCAATTTTAGTACAAAATCAATTTTGTACACAGATTGAGTGCAGATCGATCAACTCCACCCTGGAACCCCAAAGAATCAGAACTGGATGCAGAATAGACATCCCTGGACCTCAGAACAAAAGAAAACCTGCTTTGCACATCAAAACTGGTGCTCATGGATGTTGATTGATGTTCATCCCCTGAAATAAAGATGGAAGAATTCACAGGTCTTAAATTCACAGCTCTAGACTCTAGACCCATTTAGGAATTTCGATCTTTGAAAAGACACACATCGGACTTGCGCCTCCACAGCTGTTGGAACATCCTGGTGGGAAGAGGTTCGGAAAAACGATGCGAAGTCATGGCTGCACTGCCGCGTACAAAATCATACACAAACAAATCTGAGATGAAGCCGATGTTACCCCTAATTTTTGCGGTATACGGTATATCTTTCCAAGCCCGTCTTTTTTGGCTCACACATAGACCACACTGGAAAACTTTAAGAATCACCATTTGAACTAATTATTTGCAATAAAAAACTGCAAACGTGTCGATCAAGGAGTTTATACAACCTTGGAACTCAGCAAATTGCTGTAACCCCCGCAATCCAGCCTCAGTTCCAAGCCTAGGTGGCCGGAGACATTTCCTGGTTGATTGGTTGATTGATAGGGGATGATTTATCCCGCATGCGTAGCGAAGGGTTCCTGTTCTACCATAAACTGACAACTACAGCAGCCACACGTGCTTTTGAGCACTGCATATATCGCCAACTAAGACTTCGGAGCAGGATTGGTTCACCCAAGTTTTGGTCGTACATGTTCCCAGCCGACTTTCAAGTGAACCAGTGGACCCCCAACTTCGATGACCCATCGACCAAACACTCCCCATGGTTTCAATGCAGCGCATTCAAACATCAATATCATCAATCGCACACAAATAATATGTATCTGATCAAAGTGAAGTTCGCTAAAATCTGTTGCTAGTGAAACATCAACCAAACTTAATGCCCTCAAAATAGTGTGGATTCTGAGTTATCATATATGATAGATAATTATATAAATTATATATCCAAAATCTAGAAAAGAAACACAAACTTGGGGTTTTTAGATGGTTTTAGTATGTTTTAGTAGAGACCTCCAAAACGGACCCAGCAACCCCTCTCCTGACATCCCAACAGCACTGAGTGCTGGACGGGAGCGGCTCCGTCTTGCCTTGGGGCCCCGATCATGGAAGTTCTGGGCGAAGTCGTAACTTTGACACATCCGAAGAACAGTAACCGGCTGGAAAGCATAGATTCCCATGTGAAATCTGTACCATACTGTATTCTGTGTGACTATACGAGCCGCTACTCCAAAGGTGTCCATCTGACCTACTTACCGTAGGAAGCACTTCAAACGTTTGATAAACATACTGTTGACGTCTTTTGACCAATGCTCCAACCGCCACAGCAAGACCACCCCGATCATCTTCCCAGGCGTCGCCTACATGGGAGTCCGGCAACTGGACCTTCAAGTCGCTCAGCATCTGCATGCGAACCTATCGGGATGGGTCACCAGGGTCCAATCCCTCGGAAATCAGATCAGGATGGATCCAACATGATCCAATGTCCAAATCCACTTTGGGGGGTTTCATTTCAATTTCAATTGGCTCAACTGCCCAAGAAAGCGATGATATTGCACCATCGGGTTTACCAATCTAGTTGCTGGAACTTATAATCACAATACAGCAGAGGGAGCAAAGGTCTTTGTTTTTATTCACAAAGCAACAATGGTGGTTAAATAAAACAGAAGGTTGTCAGTAAGAAAACCTGGGTAGAAGCCAATCATCTGGATAACTTATAATAACTGTACCTTATATACTGTGTTTAATTTAAAAGCCAGATATTAGGGAACCAAAATCAAATTGATGCTTTCCCATGTTTCCCAATCTTCACCCTCATTTCTGGGGTACCCAAAAATCTAGGGACTTTCCAATGTTGAATGGCAATCCATTCCTTGCAGAAATGTGGTGGAATCATGTGGAATCTGTTCCATTCGGATCGCCACACATTTCCGAGATGGCATCCCGATACTTCAAAGAAGTTCATTAAAGAAAACGGGCCCAACATTTTCAGATACTTACTATTTATGAGACAAAATCAGAAAACATATTCCCCACTAAACCCACTTATAGCCGGTAAAATTCATAGGGGTGGAC
>CAMXCT020004434.1:289703-320834 GCA_947184155.2 Cladocopium goreaui
ATCGACGATGCATTACACGTGATGCTTGAAAAATGAATAATGCCTGACTAAAGTGGTTTATCCTTCATGATCCCAAGTAAGATCTATATTAAAATTGTATTTTCAGACACACTTCATGTATCTCCATATGAAAATACTCTGAAACATTGGATGGCCCGCCCCTCAAAACTCGGACCACCACTCATCTGACCCGCGCTTCGCTGGCCTTGGTCGAGTCCTCCACTTGCTGCGCCGCCTCTGTGAAGCTGCGAAAATCCACCGCAGACTGGCTAGCCTTCCTGGGGCTGGGGATAGGTCAAAGTCGACCTCCAGAAAAAAACGTAACATGGAGCCCAAAAGAAAATGATCAAAAATGGCTCAAGAATTGGCCAGGAGTGGATATGGCAAATGATTTTCCTTCATGGACAATACTTCAAATGTTTGCATGTTGATCCAGGTTCAGGTTCCACATTTGCTATCTGGTTAAAAACGTGTTAAATCATGTTAAAACAACACACTCTGTGGCATTTTTTGGCTCAGGATGGCTGAATCCATCTGAATCCAAATCTTTTCGCCGCTATCACACGGTTCGAAGGCGTGGAGCCCAATTTGGGACCTCATAAATCAAAAGATGATTTTTGGATCCCATAATCTTCAGCCCCGTGGGTCCCATAATATCTTCGTTTGCGCCGCACCCAGGCCCAGCGGTTCCCTTCCAACACTGACGCCAGGGCTCGATCGCAGCTCGAGCGCTGCGGAACGAACCTTCTCAACCTGTGGGAATGAACACAGCCCCAAGGCAATTGGTTGCCTATAATTTTGATAACGATGATATTTGGGCTTAAATCAACATATCGCTATCAGACTTCTGATCCGCGAATGCATTTGATTTGCAGATTACAAACCAGTGAGAAATGAACAGGTTGCCACAAAAAGGGCAAGGAAGGAATGTATACAAGACAAATTCTTTGCTAAAACATGCTAAAACGATAGGTCACGGCAACATTGAATCTGCACATGATTTTGGGTGAGCATTTATCACTAGCCTTCACCTGCAAATTCTGGTCTGGTCATCGTGCAAAACCGCGACAACCCTCTGATACTTTGGTATTGCATGCACCCAACTGGGTATGGGTGAGAATTGCAGCAAATTGGGTATCCAAGAAAGTGTATAAACATTGGCCAATCACTACTGAAAATAGCCAAATCTGCCGTGTCCATAGAGACCAACTCTCAGATTTAGTTTCAAATCCTTAGGTTGAAACATACACATGTATACACTGTATATCTCCATGTTCGAATAAGATAATGGTTTCAACCCATCTGCCATTGACATCGGAATTCCAGGGATTGGTTATAATGATTAAAAGTGGAAGTTGATCTAAACCAACCAAAGTGTTGTGGTTTACAGTAAGGAACAAAACTGGTTGGTTAGTTCAAAGAGATATCCACTTGATGCCATCCCCACCTCAGTTTCATGCTGCCGCAATTTGGTCAGGACCTCTCGCTCCTGCCGGGTGGTCCCCCATGATGGGTATATCGGCAAGAAACAACCTTTGCGAATGGACACTTTTTGATGCGGCTAAAACACTCACAAACAAATACCATTTCTTGTGAACTGTTGCATGTGTTTCAGCATCCAGCATCTTCTACAACCCTCCCGCTCCTCATCAGAGAGAGGATCAGACAGTACCGTCTTGTCCTGTCGCTTTCGAGGCTGCGGGGCTAGCTGGGAGGGCGCAAGGGGTTGCCACTCCCAAGAGCTGCCCAGTGCGGGATCTCAAAAAGCACAGGACTACTCAGTGAAAGGGGACAGACGGTGACAGAACATTTTGATGGGTCAAGATTTCGATAAACCCCCGACATATCCCCAACTGGGATGGTCAATAATCAATGAGCATCCGCAATCCCTTTGCGGGTGCCAAGGTCTCCAGACCCATCATTCCGGGCATGAACAAAAATGAAAACTCAGTGCTCTCAGGTCTCACTGCCCGCGGTCCAGGACGCTCTCATCCTTTTCACCATCTTCCTCAGCCTCTGCATGTACGTTGGCTTCTGCCTCAGGATCCTCGCAGCCCAGAAATAACCGCTGGGATGCTCGAAGGAATTCCGTTGATTACTGTACTTCATCACAGCAGGATGGATTCTATGGATTTCCGTGCGCTTCCTCTGGACTCTTTGTTTGCGACTGCTGAACCAGCTGATGAAGCAGCAAAGCTTAGTTCAACAGGGCCCTCTTATGATGAAGACACCACATTTTTCATCAAGGGAAGCGACCCCCTGATAGAAAGAATGCATCATACCTTGGATATCCAGGCACAACCAGGACAATCAGAAGCGGCAGCTCGTTGCAAGATCGAAGGATGTACGAGATGGAAGAGACCATCAGCATCGATGGTTTAAGAACCCCTGCTTTTGCTTCATGAAAGAAGGTCAAATAAAAGGGGATTATCACACGACTGTGAACTGATATGAAATGAAACCGCCTAAAATGGTTCTTTGCAATCTGTCCCCTCCCAATCCCATGGTCCGTTCCTGGCCATATGACCTGTTCTTGTTGCTTCAATTCTCCATGTTTTATCCCAGGGCAAGGCGATTGGATCCCCAAAGGATTTCATGCCATGTTTGCTGGTAAATCAACATGTTCAATTGCCAACCGAAAGAAACCCCAAGTTTTGTTCGTAAAACCTGCAAATTCGGTGGTGAAATCTTCACGTTTCTAGGTTGAACCTTCATGTGCTGCGTGAGAACCCCAGCTCTCTCCTTGGTTTCCGTGGCTTCCGCAGCTTCTGCTTCACCTTCGTCCTGGTGTTCTGCCTTTACAGAACAACGATGGAACTTCAACCAAAAACACCTGGTGATGTGTGAAAACCATGACAGTTCCACCAACAAAAATGAGAGCTATATAATCGATCGTTATCTTCAGCAAACAACTCTAAACATTATCCTTCTGCGACGAGGACATGAGATCAAACAACTACCCATTTCAAGATTTACCACATGTGAGCGTGACACATCTGAGTGCTTTGCAAAGCCCACAACTTCAAGAGCCCGTCCCACAATTGCGTGTATGACCTGCCTCTTTCATTGACAACCACTCGTCGTCGACTCTGGAACTGTCGACTCGTACCATTGCAGGGTTTTTTGGGAAGGAATTTGCACGCAAGCAGCCAGCAACTACTTTTAACACTGTCAAAGATTCCTCTCCGACTTCCTTGGCACAGTTTCCATGCAGTGCTATGCAACTTGGAAGTCAAGAAACACCAACCTGAATTTGCCAAAGATCCAAAATACCCAAACCTCTAGTGCCATGGATTGTTTGCTCCACTCTTTCCATCGGAGCTTGAGCTGTCGCATCATGTTGCAATGGTGGTCCTTGAGCCACAAGTCTGAGACCATCAAATAGGGTTTGTTTCGATACAAATACTTAAATAGTACAATAAGTGGCTGCTTGATACATGTCCTAGCCATTCAAAGCTTCATCTATGAAGCAATCTTCACCCACTGGAACCAAGGGCCTTTAGTTGGGCTCGATGCAAGGAGGATTCCGACGATTCCAAGGCCACGAAGGTGACGTATATCGCAAAAGATTGGAAAACATAGAGCAACTTTGCCAGTTGTAGGTATTTTAGAGTTATTACAATAAGTTCTATCATGTTCTATCTATCATTACGATATCTATCCATATCTATCCATATCTATCCATATCTATCCCCCAATGTTCGCTGTTTGTTGTTTCTCATCCGACAATCTCCCCGGATCGCTCAGCTCGCTCCATTGACCGAGACAGCGCCATGGTCTTTCAGGTGCCTTTCACCTAATCTTTCTGCAGTTTCTATGGGAGACAACATGACCATTTTTCCAATGAGTGTCTTTTGAAACAATCAATGATGAACAACTTAAGTGAAGCTATGCTTCATTTTGATCAGCCAGATTCTTTTGCAATTGTGCTGCCTCTATTCTATCTCTAATCGCCAGTTCTGAGCTGCAGTAAGTTCAGTGAAGACACCCCTCTGTCAAACATCTCAAGAGAAGAGTGGACTGCAGCTAGGAAGTGAGCGGGATCAATCCATTTCTACTTCCAAGGCTAGAAGAAAGATAGGGCAACACACAACTCCTGCATGATCCTGCACGGACTGCGGCTTGCAGGGATGAAAATTCACTCACACTTCTCATGCAACAATCTGGTTCCCCAAGGTCAGATGTCGTTTGGTTTGCAGTAAAAGTTAAAGATTACATGTCAGCTCATCATTCCACCTGCAGTCCATTTCTCTCAATCTGTTCAAAATCATCACAAAATCGCAGCCGAAGCAGCTGCCTGTTGCAGCCATCAGCCTGTCAGGCACTGGGGGCTGAAACTGAAACTCAACAAGCAACCTCTCATCACCTGTCACGTATCAAAAGTTGAAAGACACAAAAAAAAATAAAATACTCTTGCGTATTCTTGCATAGATGGAAAATGGAGAAAAGTCACACTACTACCCCAGTAGTTATAGTGATCCTTTCTGAGGCATCGCAATTGCTTCTGCTGGTTCAGCCCTACCTGGTGAACAAAACATCCCTGCTTGGTGGATGTGCCAACAAAATCTGAACCAAAATGAAAGCGCACGAGGGCCATCTTCCAACTTTTGAGGAATGAACTATTGAACACACAACCATTGAAACAGATAGATGCACATGATGTTCCTATTCCAAACGAGAATCTTCCACTGCTATGGTAAAGTCCAAACGGGCAGCCACATCTGAAAGCATTTTGGATTCGAATTCCCAAGTCATGGATTTGGATGTGGGTCAAAAATGGGACAAAAATCGGGACTCTTTGGTAACATGTAACGGCGTATGAACTTGAGTTGCTTTATTTTGAAATACCATGTGTAAGGTGTAGAAACTATAGAAACCAGATCCAAGCAGCTGTCATCAAAGCCGGAAGGCGATAAAACAAACTGGGAAATATCCTCCATTTATGATGTTTTTTAATGGATTTTCCCATGAATAACCGAACCTCCTCCCAACCTCCCAACAAACAAGAGATTTCCCAGCTAGCCATGTTCGAGTACCAAAATGTACCATCATTGGCTATGCCACGGTTATGCCCCTCGTGACGAGCCCCCGGGGCCGCAGACATTGGTAGGCGCAGCGATGGAATCCCGCCAGCCGCGAGGCTTCGTGGAAGACCACCTGAGCACCATGTTATCATACGTTATCCACCAAGAGTACGATTTCAAAGCGCAGAAAACTTTAATTCAACCGCTAGAACGGACATTTACTCCACAAAAAGCGGGGACACAACCCTGCCAAAACTGGAACTGGTTTCAATTTTCAATTTTTTTGGCGGTCGAAGTCCAAGGCACGGCACTTCACCATGCGCGTCCAAATCGAATCATCTATGAAGCATTGAATCGTTGCTTCATGAATTTTGACATATTTTTCCGAATGGGGGATGGCCCCTAAGACCCCTAAAGTGCACAGACAATTATGTGAGTAATCGTGAGCATGGTTTTCAATATATTTGTTCTTTCAGCAAATGTGATTGATCAAAACGTTCCCGGGTTTTTCCTGGTCCAATGGTTGCATTCGCAAGCCAGGAATCGCAAACAGTGAGCGTGAGAATTATTCAAACAACAAAGTTTGTGTGGTGCTTCTGATATTGTTCATGTCATCTCCGGGAAGCTTATGTTATACCATAACCTTCGGCGGTAGAACTCCCGGCATTTCTATAATTTCCTCTGCCATAGAAACCCGCGACATTTCCACAATCCCTTTTAGGTCCACTTTGCAGGTGGCCCTTCAATTTATGATCCCAGGACTTGCAGAATCAGTTTCCCCAACTCCGCATCAGGGCTCGTCTTTACATGGCTAAGTAGCGTCTTTGGCTACTGACGTGCGTGGACACCTGCACTTTCTGCAGTCGTATCCCTGTCACTTTACATTATCGATGCTGGCCAGCCAAAAGCAATTTGATGAAGACCATCCAGCGCATTACTGTCCGACCGGGGACTTCTTATCATAAGCATGTTTGGTCACCTTGGCAAGGGGCCAAATCCAATCCCATATTCTGAAGAGCTGCTGGTTTCAAGCTATCGCGATGCATTTTGCAGACAAAGAATTTGAATCTGTGAGTCGTCAAGGAAAAAATTGCATGTCCAAACGAAACACAACCAAAAAATATCAAATAGACACACAATAGCACAAAATCAAGCGCAGTCAGTGGCGTATGTTCACCAGTTTCCCACACATCAGCTAGAAAAATGTTTTTTTTCCACATTCATGTTCCACAGACACAAACTGAAAGTCACAGAGATGCCCAAAAAAAAGATGCAGCCGACAAACCCGAATGCTCACACGTTATGCCAATGTCGAAACACATAGGGATGCAGTCACGTAGAACACTTTTTGTGAAACAAATTATTTCAACAGCCCTGTGCATTCTTCCTCTGTTACCGTACCAGTGTAGACTGTGGAGCGTGGAATGGACTGGAGTGCGGGGTGTGGAGTGTGAAGACAGTGGAGTGTTGAGTTGGAAATGCAGTGTGTACATTGTGAAGCGGAGATTGTGGAGTGTGAAGTGTGGAGTGTGAAGTGTCGAGTGTAAAGTGTACAGTGTGGAGGGAGTAAAATGCAGTCCCGAGTGTAAAGTGTCAAGTGTAGAGTGTGGAGTGTAAAGTGTAGAGCGCACAGTGTCAAGTGCAGAGTGTGGAGCGCCAAGTGTAAAGTGCGAATGTAAAATGTAAAGTGTGGAGTGCGGAGTGCACAGTGTAAAGTCTGGAGTGTGGAGTGTCAAGTGTAAAGTGTGGAGTTTAAAGTGTAAAGTGCAGAGTGCGGGGTGTAAAGTGTAGAATGTGGACTGCGAAGTGTCGAATGTAAAGTGTAAAGTGCAAAATGTAGAGTGTAAAGTGTAGGGCGTGGAGTGTAAAGTGCGAAGTGTAGCGAGCAAAGTGAAGAGTGAAGAGTGTGGATTGCAAAGTGCACCGTGTAAAATGTGAAGTGCAGAGTGTGGAGTGTAATGTCTGAGTGTAGAATGGCAATGTAGAGTGTAGAGTGTGGAATGTAAAATGTAGAGTGGAGTGTAAAGTGTAAAGTGCGGAGTGTAAAGTGTGAAGTGTGATGTGTGAAGTGTAAAGTGTAGAGTGTCGGGTGTGGAGTGTAAAATGTATAGTGTTGAGCGTGAAGTGTTAAAGTGTTAAAGTGTAGAGGGTAAAGTGAAGAGGGAAGAGTGCGGAGTGTAAAGTGTAGAGTCGGGAGTGTAAAGTGCGGAGTGTCAAGTGCAGAGTGTGAAGTGTCAAGCGTGAAGTGTGAAGTGAAAAATGTAAAGTGCGGTGTAGAGAGCGGAGTGTAAAGTGTAAAGTGTGCATTGTGGAGTGTAAAGTGTGGAGTGTAGAGTGTAGTGCGGAATGTGTTGGAGTGCAGAGTGTGGAGCGTCAAGATAGTGGAGTGCTGAATGAAGAATGTAGTCTATAGGGTCTGAAGTGGGGATTGTGGGGTGTGAAGTGCCGAGTGTAAAGTGTGGAGTGTAAAGTGTAGAGTGCAGAGTGTAAAGTGCAGAAAAAATATATAAAGTGCACGGTGTGGGGTGTAAAGTGCAAAGTGTAGAATGGAATTGCAAAGTGCAGAGTGCGGAGTGTACAGTGTAGTGTGGAGTGTCACGTGTGGAATGTAAGGTGTGAAGTAAACTCTCAGGATGTCCCACGCCTGCCACGCAATGTACACATTGCCACCTGACGCAGCTTTAACATTGCGATTCGCCAAAGCACGTAACACCACACGTCTAAAGCGTTGCGCCTGCCACGCAAGATGCCGATGGAGGTCTTCAAAGTGCTGCGCCTGCCACGAAACTTGCAAGTCTTTAAGTCATTTATAAGTCATCCTATGAAAACCTTGCCAAAGTGTTGCGCCTGTCCCAGAAACGACTCTCGACACTTTTCCACATACACACACGTAGTGAGAATGTCATGAAGTGCCACGCCTGCCACGCAAAGCGACATTAGAACCTGCTTTGGGGCGATCGAAGATGAGAGGTTTTACAGCTTCCTCTATGAAGGCACGGCGACGCCACAAGAAAACCAGAGAATCGAGACGAGACATGCTGGAGCCTCAAACAAGCATTCTGTGCGAGACTTCCTCAAATTTTCACACTTTGTAGCTACAAAATCGACGTTTTCCTACGAATTTTCTCATGAACCCCACAATCTAGTCTACCACCCCAGAACTGATGTTTCGTGCGCGGCTTCCGTCTTTCATCACATGTCACGAAATGCCACGCCTGCAACGGAATTTGCACGTTGTCTTCACTTGACGCAGCCTTGACAATGCGATACGCAAAAAACACATACCACGACACGACTAAATTGCTGCGCCTGCCATGCCAAATGATGATGGAGGTCTCCAAAGCTGCGCCTGCCACAAAAAATGGAAGTCATCTTCTGAAAGCGACGCAAAAGTATTGTGCCCGCCCGTCACACAGAAAAACTTTTGGCACGTTATGAAACATGTTCTGGAAAGTCACAAAGCGCCACGCCTGCCATACGAAACGAAGCTACGCAAGGTTTGAAGCCTCCAAAGTACGAGCGGTTGCGATCGGTTGCGGACGCAAAAGTAACCTCTAGCGAACACACCCTCAACCTCCAAACTCCCAGAGCGAGACGGGAACCCTTGCTACGCATGTGGGAAAATACGAATCCGTACGATTTATTGCTATTTCCAATGTTGGTTAACTTGTCTCTTGGGGACACACATTGACAAGGCTGGCACCTTCTTCCATCGCTGCCAGTCTGATGCGATATGCCCTTTCTTTCCCCAACTGGCGCTTCTGCTTGATTCTTTCTTGAATCCAGCTCCGCTATAACACCTGCACGCCCGCTCCTCGATTCTTGGCGCTCTGATGACCAGGTTGGGTAACTGCAGGGGTTCTCAAGCCAAAAAAAATACTTTACTTCGAGTTATCCCCACCATGACATTTATACGTTTTGTTACTGGCAAATCTTCTGGCATTCTATCTGACATATCTTTTGGCATTCGATCTGGCATATCTTCTGGCATTTTATCTGGCATATCTTCTGGCATTCTATCTGGCATATCTTCTGACATTCTATCTGGGCATTCTATCTGGCATACCTTCTGGCATTCTATCTCATACCTTCTGGCATTCTATCTGGCATATCTTCTGGCATTCTATCTGGCATATCTTCTGGCATTCTGTCTGGTATATTGTTTGGCATTCTATCTGGCATATCTTCTGGCACTCTATCTGGCATATCTTCTGACATTCTATCTGGCATACCTTCTGGCATTCTATCTGGCATACCTTCTGGCTTTCTATCTGGCATACCTTCTGGCATTCTATCTGGCATATCTTCTGGCATTCTATCTGGCATATCTGTTGGCATTCTACCTGGCACATCTTCTGGCATATGTTCTGGCATATCTTCTGGCATTCTATCTGACATTCTATCTGGCGTTCTATCTGGCATATCTTCTGGCATTCTATCTGGCATATCTTCTGGCACTTTATCTGGCATATCTTCTGACATTCTATCTGACATTTTATCTGGCATTCTATCTGGCATACCTTCTGGCATTCTATCTGGCATATCTTCTGGCATTTTATCTGGCATATCTTCTGGCATTCTTTCTGACATTTTATCTGGCTTTCTATCTGGCATATCTTCTGGCATTCTATCTGGCATGTCTCTGGCATTTATCTGGATATCTTCTGGCATTATTTCTGACATTTTATCTGGCTTTCTATCTGGCATATCTTCTGGCATTCTATCTGGCATATCTTCTGGCACTTTATCTGGCATATCTTCTGACATTCTATCTGACATTTTATCTGGCATTCTATCTGGCATACCTTCTGGCATTTTATCTGGCATGTCTTCTGGCATTTTATCTGGCATATCTTCTGGCATTCTTTCTGACATTTTATCTGGCTTTCTATCTGGCATATCTTCTGGCATTCTATCTGGCATATCTTCTGGCACTTTATCTGGCATATCTTCTGACATTCTATCTGACATTTTATCTGGCATTCTATCTGGCATACCTTCTGGCATCCTATCTGGCATATCTTCTGTCATTTTAACTGGCATATCTTCTGGCCTTCTTTGTCCCATATCTTCCTACATGAGGTCCGGCAGGGAACACTTGGCGTGGATACTCGCGGTTGAGGTCCGGCAGGGAACACTGGGCGTGGATGGTCGTGGTTGAGGTCCGGCAGGGAACACTGGGCGTGGGTGGTCGTGGTTGAGGTCCGGCAGGGAACACTGGGCGTGGATGGTCGTGGTTGAGGTCCGGCAGGGAACACTGGGCGTGGATGGTCGTGGTTGAGGTCCGGCAGGGAACACTGGGCGGGGATGGTCGTGGTTGAGGTCCAGCAGGGAACACTGGGCGTGGATGGTCGTGGTTGAGGTCCGACAGAGAACACTGTGCGTCGAGGGTCGCGGTTGAGCAGGAGGAGGAGGAGAGGAGAGGAGGAGAGGAGCAGGCAACTGACATAAAATCTAACAACCCTCACCTGGCAGGTGGGGAATGAAGGTAAAAAGAGAGTTTTTTTGAGGCAATAAAGTGAACCGTCCCCGGTAGAACCCAAATCTATCCTATTTCCCGGGCTACATTATGTCATAAAAGGCACCTTGCGATGGACTGGATACGGCTGAATCAAATAAGCGGTTAGCACCAAAAATAAAAAAAGCATAGTCATGCGCTAAATGCGTTAAACACTAAAAAAGGGACCATGATAAATTGTGATGATCCCCATGGCCTCCAGGAAGACACAACAATAGACATTGTTTCAACCCCAAGGTTCAGCTTGAAACCTTTCAGCACACCGCGAAATGGTAAATGTCAAGTTCTCTTGTCGGGCCAGCCGAGTTACATTTGATGCCAATACGCTGAGCGATGTCCCCGTGCATGTCCACCCCATTCCTTAGGACAACAGCATGGTGGTCTCGCGCTGTCAATGGGTGAGAGTGAAGATAGGACCCACAGTGGTGGGCTGGAGCATGTTACAGCCACTGGTAAGGTCTGAAACTAAAACGTGGAACATGAAACACGCATTCTCTGTCTGCCACATCTTTCATACAAAATTCTTCAAATATAAGGAATATAAGGGTATCACCTGCTCCAATAAACCTACAAACTTCAGTGATCGCCCCGGTGACATGCTCCTTAAGTGGGTGGGACTGAATTGAAACTGTCACCCTGGCCCAACATTTGAATGGCGTAGGACCAATGTGTGGGAAATAGATCAGCCACACGGGTTGCCGCAGCCAAGCATCGACGGCTGTGCTCTTCAGCTGCTGCTAGCAGCAGCTTTCCAAGCCCTCTATTCATGTCCTTGTCATTCACCTTGGCGTGAAGACTGTCATTGCCACTGAAGTTAGATCCCGGCAAAACTCAATATGAGCAGCTATCAAAAAACTAGAAAGCAGTGTAGTTAGAACATTCAAGCAGCCTTGAGCTGCTTGATGGATAGCTCCTCCTCTTCGGGTTTCCACCCCACCTCAAGAACCAGCATGGGCACATTGGAGAGATCAAGTGCATATACATGTGCATATACAAGTATATAAAAGCATGTATAAGTATGCATAAGCATATAAAAGTAAATAAAACTATATATATATAGGTAAATGCAAGTATATATACGTATATATAAAGAAATCAAATGCAAGTATACAAAAGTGCGTGTATATATAGAATTATATGTATATAAGTATATACAAGTATATACAAGTATATATATAAGTATGTCTATATATATATATAAGTATATCGGAATATTCAAATAGAGTTAAGTTAATACATGTATATATAAATATGCAAGTATATTTGTAAGTATACATAAGTAAATGCAAGTGTATACAAGCATATGCAAGTTTTAAAAAAAACAATGCGCAAATAAATATAGATAAGTATATATGAGTAAATATAAATACATGTAAATAAAAACAGGTAAATAAGTATGAATATACATAGGTATATTTAGGCATTTACAAGTATACATAAGTATATATATATAAGTATTTTTGGATAAGTATATATTATGTAAAAGTAAATGTTTATGTAAAAGTATATACAAATAAATACAATTAAATATAAAGCTGTAAAAATAAATATACATAAGTCAATGCACATGTATACAAGCATATACCAGTTTTAAAACAAATAGAGTTTTAAAACAAATAAAATAAAAATGAGTATATTGAAGTAAATATAAGTAAATAAAAGTTAGTAAATATGAGTATATTTGAGTAAATAGAAGTAAAAATAACTAAATAAGTATATATAATATGTGTATAAGAATAAATAAGTAAGTATAAGTAAATACAAGTAAATTTAGGTATACAGAAGTATGTATATAAGTATATGAAGTATATATCAGTAAATATAGGTATATATAAATATACCAGAATATACAAGGATAAAAAAGTATATGAAAGTAAATACACATAGATATATATAAGTTGCAATGCTCTTCTACATTATTTGCAATGGGGCCCCTATAAACAGGTATGGGTTTGTGGCAATGATGGCAAAAAAACTTGTGGCAATCCATGTTACCAAATATTTTGCCACCATAAGAAAACCGTTGAATGATTCGCTGAGATTTCGTTGGGAATTTGTTGACTTGGACGATTTGCTAACAAAATTTCAGCGTTTTTTTTTGTGGCAAAATGTTGTGGCAAAACATTTTGCCACAAACCACAAGTTCGTTAAAATGCTGGTGTATTTTCGATTTCTGGGGTGTGGCAAAACGTTTTGCCACAACATTTTGCCACAAAAAAAAACCGTTCGAATTTCGTGAAAATTTCGTTGGGCAATTCCAAAAAAATCCTGACGAAATTCGAACGAAAGAAATGAGGCAAAATCATGTGGCAAAACGTTTTGCCACGAAATTCCAACGAAATGCTAACGAAATTCTAACAGAATTCAAACGAAATTCCAAGGAAGCAAAATCGCCAAAATCCTGTTACACAAGGAATCATTGCAAATGGTCAAATGTCATGGTAGAGCTACAGTACAACATGTAAGTATATACAAACACACACATATATATATGTAAGTATAAGTATATATATATAAGCATACATCAGTATGTATATAAGTAAAATATACACGTATATATCAGCAAATATAAGTAACAAATACATAAGTATATAAATGCAAATATATCTATATATATACATAAGTAAATGCAAATATACATAAGAAAATAATTATAAGTATATAGAACTTTGTATAAGTACACAAAGCAGTTTAAAATATATATATATATGAAATTATTGTGTATATGTAGTATACAACCAGTACATATACAATGACAATACGGATCAAGACAGTACATACTTGTCTTTTAATTGGAGATGGCTTGCTCAAGACAAAACAATCACCATGTTTGCAACAAATGTGTCATGAATTAGCTCCCCTGAAGCCTGGTCAGTGTCACAAGATCATAAAGCCGCAAAACCCATGTGCATCCCATGACGAGGAAGCAAAATCAGCAGGGGGTGCATCCAAGAGGCATGGATATACCCAGCCAGTGACTTCGATTCCACCTCCACTAGCGGCAGTGTGAAGCGATGTTCCCTATTTCCAGCCACCACCGCCTGCCGAAGAGTTCCAGGGGAGTGACTGGACACACCAAAACTCCTCGGTGCCTCAATGGCGACTACTTCAATGGCATCAATTGGCATCGCTGCAGGTGTCCTCAGGTGTCCCTATGAATCTGTATGATTCAATACTTAATTTGTGTTCTGATGTTTCTTGCCTAGCGTGTTTTGAGAAATTCTGAGAAACTGGAATTGCCTCTCACTGAGAAACTTGCCATAAAATGTCGACGTGGGAATTTAAATCTTCAAACGCTTCAGCAATAGCAGCACCTTACGTATATGATACATGTCTTAAGCTTGAATGAGCATCCCAGTTGTTGTTTGCGAGCTCAAGTCCCGTGTTTACTGGCTCTAAACACACACATATACTGTATCTATATATATATATGTTTTGTTGCGTAGCTTATATATCCCATGAAATCCCTTTTCTTCCAGCTCAGCAAACCCATTTCTTGAATTTTATCGATGCTCAAATCCCCATCCAAGCCATCAACCCATCAACTCCTTCAACCAGGCCTTAATGGCCTTCACAGCGACTCCTGTCTCATCCGCAATCACACCTACGCCTTTGCACCACTCCTGGCTGAGGGCTGGTGGTCTTGGGCTTCCGAGCTGACCAAACATAGGCTTTACAAACACAAAGGAACAAAATAGGAAATATAGAGAGGATATGGAAGGATTTGTCTCTGAATCTGCCAGTAGGAAGGGACTCAGTCATCGAGCACCAAGTTTCTCAGTCATTAAGCTGAAATGTCCTGAAACATTAAAACTGGGATTAATTCAGCAACGAATGAAGGTGGATGTAAAAATGCAAAACATCGTGGGAAATATTCTGTCTGATCTGGTTGAGCCATGTGAAGCCCCCTTTGACATTTCCATGGCACATTTAAACAAAAAACGATAATAGCCTTTCGGATTTCAGCATTTAGTTGAACCGGCAATGTTCTCTAATATTCGCTGGGTTAACATCAAGGAAGGGCGACGGAACCCAGAGCTTTATCCGTTATCCGATCCACGCATGGGGTCCTTGTGAATCTAGGGCAAAAAAGTCACGACATGGTTTGTTTAAAAGGCACCAAGGACATCCAACAACTAACTACTATGAAGACAAACCGCGTGCATGACGCAAACTTGTGAATTTCAACAAAAAAAATCTCACTAATACCAAAATTTCGGACAAACCCATACGTATGTGAACCTGCTCAGAAAGGGGGGAAAAGAATGATCCAGCGCACAGCCTGTGTCGAGACCAGCCAAGTGTTTCTGGCGTCAGGTACAAACGAAAGGTTGAGAGAACCAAATAACAACAAATAAGTGATTTCAATAGATGAGATTTGCAAAGAAGCGCAGCTGAATCCTGGAATAAAGAAACTCAAAGGACAACAAAGGGGCTGAGCCCAGGGGCTGCTGTCTGAATCAATATAAAGGTCTCCTCTCATTCATTGTTTCCCCGAGACCACTTCTGATAGGTTTGCAACACCGCCCGCATCCGCCCACGATCTTGCGTCCTCGGGCGACAAGTCGTGGAACCAAGTTTCTTCTTGGAGGAGCCTTAGATGTACCCGTCAGCATGCCAGGTTTGAGATGGTTTGAACCTGGCCTGATGTCAAAACACATCCCTGGAGCTGTGGCCAGTATGTACTCAATGTATACATAAATATATGTAACTGCGCAATTTGCGGGTTGATTGGCTTGTCTCTTTGAAAATTAGTGCCCCAAGAAACAAAGGCCCCAGGAACTTGAACACGATTCCCCTCTCTCAGCCAGTCATACCTCTGGCCCCCGTTGTCTCTCGTAAAGATATCCTCTGACTGAAGGCATCAGTGTTTTTGACCACAACATGGACATGGGGTCGAAGCCGCTACGGCTGCTGGAGGCACGGATTAGCTGCTCAAATTCCCCTGTAGCAAGTCTAAGTGTCATTCCCGATATCTTGCTGGCTTGTCCGTGACTAAACAATCCCGCAGACAAACATGACCTGTACCCAATTTGCTGTGCAAGAGACTGGGCATGATCCGCCACGAAGTGCTTCTCGCTGACACGCAGCTGTGCTGCGCATTCTTCCGGGCACCTTCGAAGAACGGCGTAGCCGTCAGTCTTGTCAATGATGTCCTGCAACTGGAACGCGCAACAAACGAACATCAAGGGACATCACTAATCGGATTTGTGCGACACAGGGAGTAAACACATAATACAGAGGGTGCATATGTTATGCATGTCCTTGTCTCTGCTCAAAAAGAAATATGTATTATGCACCATACATAAACAAATATAAACATATATTTTATATAATTACGTATGATGTGTACAGATAGAAAAGCACCTTTGATATGTTGACACACGTTGACACATTCAATTCCCGGCAGTTTCCATCAGTCATCAGTCCTCCTGCTTGTAGTCAACTATTTTCTTTCCTCAGGATTCAAGAAGCGTGGAATGCTTCCCGGATCAACATTTGGCCCTGTCCAATGACCCGTTGACCAACACGATCGTGCTTCCATCCGTTGCCAAGAATAAGTCAACATATGTCAAAATTCACAAATTACTATCTAAGCTTGGACACACACGCACACACCAAGAAAAGAAACTACTTTGCAGTCTCGGGCTTGTGAGCACTCATGGCCCCTCTTGGGGGCTGCAAACACTGCTGAAATTAGATGATTTTGAAAACTATGGATCCTGATGAGCATCCACCAAGATCCAAGGTACTGGGGATGGGCTCCTCGGCTGGCCACTCACTCGCCCATGCTCGCAGGGCTTCCATCGCCGTCCGCTGGCGCTTTGGCCCCGGACCTGATGGTCCAAGGCAGAATCTGACATTATCCTTGGGTAACCAAGCATGACTGGCTGGGAAACCCTCTTCTTTTCTTGGGGGATGCATCAATCAAGAGATGTACCCAAACGATTAATAAATCACGAAGTCGCACTGTAGGCCCTTAGCAAGCCTGGGTCGTCATCATAGAGGCGCCGTTTCTTGCGCTCCTGAGGCATGCATGTTGGACGTCTCGACAATTTTGTTTACAGTACATCCTAAACCTGATGTAAAGCCAGGAAATGGCCTCCTCACTGTCAGCTTTACTGTTGCAGGTCCTAGCGCTGACCAGCATTCTTGGAAAGATCGGCCATGAGGTTGCTGCAAAAACCAAAAGCTGGAAGTGGATACGTGCACACCATCAACCCACAGCCCAACTGGACACAGACCAGTTTGCAACTGGGTACTGGTGCAATCCAGAAATTGGGAAGTTCCAGGCTCAACCTAAATCGTTTACTGTCATAAGTTGGAAACCAATGATTGGCAGTAATTGAATCTGATTTCAAATTCGATGGACACGTTGTCTTTTGCTCTGGTTCACCCACTTCCGCGCCTCCTGCAACGCAGGGAATACTGTAGCCGGCGCGAGGCTCATACAGGTGTTGCCAGCATTGTTGACAACCTCAGTGAAAGGGCCAAAAGGCTGGACAGGATAGCATCACTGTGAATAAAATTCCATTAGGTTTTCCATGAACTGAATGATGGTGGTAGTAATTACGTGTCATAGATGAGCTGTGCCAGCGCTTGGGGAGTTGATCAGAATCCCTTCGTCATTCTGTAGCAACCCCTGAACAATACATTGTAGGGAAACATACCAAAAGACGGTACCAAATGGTACCAATGTTTCACCAGTCGCAGGACGCCGCCACATTCAAGAAAATGCATACAATTACATATATATATATCCACATTTGATATATATATAATATGTAATATATAAATATATATATATTAATATAAATAAATATTTTTTTACTATGTATCATCACAAATGTATGTTATTACAAGTTATATATTACATACTATAATAGTGTATTATGATATGATCGCCCAGCGCTTCCTCGACCTAGTTTAACCTGGTCTTTACTAGCGGCCAGGTTTAACCTGGCTGTTGGAAAATGCTCCTTTACATAGCTATTTTAAAAACAATTATATACTTTGTCCAGGAAGCTCACATGTCATGTTGGGAAATGATGGTCACTAGATATTTGGATAAAAAGGCCATTTGGTTCAAGTCGATGCAAGTAAAATGCGCCTGGGAGCACGGGCTCTGCGCAAACGTCTGCATCTTAGATCATGATGTCACCAAATACAAAACATAATATGATCTGGAGAAAGTACCTACCTGAAATTTCCCACAAAATCTGGACCGTGAAAAACCCGTGAAAAGCCACCAAAAACGTGCGCCTAAATTTTACTCATTTTTTGGTGTATGTTGTAGTCTTTAACCAGTATATAAATTTATATATATAAATAAATACCGTGGGTTTTCGATGGTCTTTAGGTAACGGCCAGCTGTTAGTGTAACGGCCAAGTTTAACCTGGCCTTTGGAAGGCCCGTACAAATACATGTCAGCCAACCCTACTCCTACCACATTTCTATTTTCTGGAGACGTGGTGTTCCTTGCATGTGGCAGGCGCTTCCCATTCCAACGCCCAGGCGCTTCCAGATTCGCACCGCCTTCCAACAAGGCCGTGGCCGCAGCTGTCTTCTTACTCCTGACGGCATAAAACAACCTCAGAGAGGCACTACCGGCATGTCATAATGAGTTTCAACCGTCTTGCTGTGGCTCAAAATTGTTTGGACCCTTGGGCTCACAAAATGCTGTCCATCCGTCATATTATAGGGTACCCTCTTTTTTCGGGATTCGGAATTTGACCCAGGACAAACCTGAACAAAGAGCGGCCAAACAAAAATGCGATCTCTCAGCGATAAGACTCACAGTCACACAAACTGCTTGCTCCCTGCCCATTCAGCAGATTCTTGTCCACCATCCCCCCAAAACAAACAACTGTAGCAGCGCAGCCCAGCAGCGCAGTTTCCCCAAACTCGTCCACAACGTTGGGGTCCGCGCCCTGGCTCATCAGGTATTGAATTATCTCACAACGGCCCTGTCGAGATGCGTAAAAGAGGGCAGTTTGCGAATTTCCCTTGGCTCCCGGAAGCGAGTGGAGACGACGGCGTGCAATAGCAAGCCCACACAAAGTTCATCATCTACAGCATCAACCCATCTTTTTTGGAGGTACCGAGTTTGGGTCCGTACCTACCAAATCTCAAAGGCATCACTGTCTGATCGGTGGTTGAACGGTTGAATGTGTTCAAACTAATTACCCTTGCCAAAAGCGCTTGGATTCCTCATGGAAAAATCGCACGGTTGAGAGTGCCAATCGGCTATTGACATTCATCATCGTTGGTCTACTCTTTCTGTGAGTTGAATCCCCTCATGGCTGAACCCCACTTTGGAAGATTCTCCGTCCAACAGGATAGGCAACAACTTGCTCTTTGTGTGTGTATCTCCCTGGCCAGATGAAACTGGATTTGGCATGATTTGAAGGGGGCTCAAAAATGAGATGTTGAACCAGCAAAATACCATCCACATTTGGGCGTAAATAATTTTGAGCCGAAACCAATCGGAAAATTTGCCCCTTAACATCTTCTAGCATCACTTCAGGAACTGTGCCAAGCCACGTCCTTATGATGCACGGATATGCCGCGCTGGACCAACATCTCGCAGAGCGATTTCGCTTGCAATTGAATGCCAGGCCGCCAAGAGACGAACCCTGCTTTTTGCTTTTCGAATAAGGCAACAGGTTTTGTTTCATAGGGTTGTAACATGCTATAACCCAGGTACACGGCATCGCGAGTCCCAGTAAATTGTCAACACCGTCCTCCATAGTTCCATGGACTTGACAGAATTATTTTGAGCTGCTTGGCCAGCCTGCCGGCGGCGGGCTGCTGCGAAGAAAAGGGGCGTCTGCCCCATCTGCGTGCCTCAGAAAACTAGGCCGCAAACGATTCAACAAACCAAAGGCTTGCTGAGGCATGCCAAATCGCCTCAACAAAATGGACGCATTTTGCAATTCTTCTCGTGAGTCCTGGGTGCCTGGAAAAAGCCTTATTTGACACAGAGAAAATGGAGAACTAGTTTTCATCCCGTTCTGTTTACAGTAAGGATTCCAGCCTGAAAAACAAACCCATTTGCCAAGCCACGCATGGCAAGAGTTTGCAAAGAAGATCCTGTGATGATCTTCTTTGCGCTCTTGAGATCGCCATCCTCAGTAACTAATAGCTTGTTTGCAATGACCCTGCTTGCAAGCGCTCCAACATGCTCCAACACTGGACTGATCACCCCTGTACAGCTCGAAATTAATTCACCTCTACAGCTTGATCGTTTCAACACCGCAAACAAACATGAGCCGATCGGGATCCTCCTGCCATTCTTAGGCCACCAGAAAAAACGTTCATTGTCAAGCAAGGTTTCCAGCAGAAACACTTCAAAAACGCAAGGGGTCGCCACTTGTCAGTTCAGGTTTAGGGTTTATGTTCCCAGAATGAGCCCTGGTCTTGAAGGTTCTGCTTCACTGCTGTCTCACATGAAAAAAATGGTCAGGATATTCAAGTGCTTGTCAAGAACTTGCTGTCCTGATTTGTAACAAGTCATACATACATTTACCCAGTCTCCCTGCTTGACTCACTGCTGGAGAGCATGAATCCTGTCAAGGTTTAAACTCAGTCTCAAACATGTCCAAGCTCTTGGCTTGTGCCCTTCCCGTCTACCCCTGTGCAGCAGTCTGATCCAAGATTCCCGAATAGTTAGGAACAATGAATCCTTGCTCTTTGGTGCCATGGCTGTGAAACCCCAATCAAGAGCTCCGTTGGGCCCACAGACTGATGGCAGCAATTGAATCACTGTAGTGAGGACTGTTCCTTCCCAATAAACCATGGGAATCAATGGGAATCATAGTTACAACCCAGACCCATGGCCATGGCTGGGCAAGGCCTGCCCAAGTCCAACAATGTGTCTATATCCCAATAAAATCTACATACTTGTGTGTACTGGTCTGTATGTATGTCTTTACATGTGGTTATAGATGTACGTGTACGTGTATGTGTGTATGTACGTGTATGCAGGCGTGTGTATCTTTGTATGTGCATATGCATATGCATATGTATATGTATGTGCACTTACAGTATGTACATACCACGTATGTAACTCTGTATCTAACTGTGTAGGTGTAGGTGCATGTGTATGGATGAATGACGACTGTATGTAACTACAAACAGCGTATAATTATCATATATCTACAAACACACACACACATACATGTATGTTGTTGTGATTGTATGTATGTGTATTCAATTATGTGTAGACTGTTTAGATTTGTTGCAACCAATCACAAGAAATTGTGTATGATGGCTCCACCAACAAGGCATTTCACCAGCGTACAGTACGATTTAGACGATTTAGACTTGCGGTGTTGTGGGAGTGACCACCAAAAATTACATACGACCAACCCATGAGATTGGAGTCACCAGGCATGTACGGTGCTATTTTCAAGGCTTGGGCCAAGAGACGGGGGTTGCGCAGAGTTCTACATCATTCCAGCAGAAGCAAGTTCTCACTCATATTGTACAGGCAACAACACAAACAGCAACAGATACATCTCTTGCACATGTAAACCATGTCTAGTCAACAAGCTGTGGCTTTCGACTACCAAACACTCGTACGGTTTGGGAAACATTTCCGTGGTGTCAAAATTGATGCTCTTGTGACTTGGATATATCGGGACCGTCACAGATTTTGATCGCTGTTCAACTCTTATGAGTGCAAGATTCAAGGTGGTGCCCAATTGCTTGGGTTTGACCCGTCGTTGGTCTATCAAGCTACAACATATCAAAATCAAATCCCATGTAACATTGAGAGTCACCCGTATAATAAACCATTTAATAATACTATGACTATATCATTCAAGCTACAGAGCTATGTAATTACGCAAATTCATTTACCCATTCTCTCCAATTCTATACCTAGCCTATGTTGGCAAAGTCCCCTCATACCCGATTATATCCCCCACTATAGCCGACTATAGCCAATCGTATCGCCTGATATTTCCCAGAATTATGTCCCCTAAATATCCCATTATCCCATTATACCCCCATTATAGTGAAGTCCAGTTATTCCGTAATATGCAATTATATATAGGTATATTATTGGCAAACTATTAGCAGTTGTCTCATTGTACTAGCCCAACTTGCCTTTAGATATCCATGATCTGGTTAATATACTAATGATACACCATTAGATATGCTAATATCACGCTAGTATTAAATAACATGGTCTAATTACGCTGCCAATATAACCACTATTACATCTTCATATGAAGTTTCCATAAATGGGGGTACCCCCAAACGGATGGTTTATAATTTATAATGGAAAATGCCAATTATTTTACTGGCGGTCCAATAACCTCCTGTTGTCAACGCCACAACAGGAGCACCTCGCTGCCCAAGATGGCCATGGCAGCTCAGTGGCCTGTGTACATATAACATCATATAACCATAGAATTATGTGGAAATAATAATAATGATATATAATGTAGGCACAAAAATGTATGTAATATATTATATCTATTGTGATGTAATGAAATTCAATTCAATGTAATGTATGTATGTATGTGAGTAGTTAAGTTTGTGTATGCTTATATGCATGTGCATATAATTGGATCATATATATAATTGTACATAGTTAGTATACATGGTACCAGAATTATCCCTGAAGTTATGGTACATAATCAGCAGCTGGGACATGAATATTCCAGTTCCATGTATACAATATTATACAATCATGTACACTAGTATTGGCGCTAATATGTGCTTTTAATATGAAGTTCGATTCCACTCCCCAACTTCGGTTCCAGGTCCAGCTGCCTCTACCATTTGGCGATGCAATTGGAAATGCTCACCTCAGGACATTAAACAAGAATACGATCCGGGAAGCGCAACAAGAATACCATCAAGCTGGTTTCCTCATTCAAAAATTGCGTGAGCATTCTCTAATTCACGCACTTTGGGGATGTTTACCACCGGCTTCTAGGATGAAACAACTCTTGTGATAGCTGGTTGTACCAGGTACTGTACAGGAAGCCGCAGATTGGTGGTTTGGAGGCACAATTTTCAGGTTCCACTGAATTTTCAGGGTGTCAGCGCATGTTTGTTGATTCATGTTGATTCATATCATATGTGTCTGGCAAAACCCTCGTGTCTGCTGGTTGCATGTCTTCTGGTGATACTCACCATTTTCTTGGCTGGATTCAGCTTTGCTAGTGCAAATATCAGCTACAGTGCATAGAGGGTTAGAAAAAGAAATGTGGGTATGACACCCACCAAAACGAAATGATTTACCCATGCACGGTGGGCGTGCATCCCCGTTCGTAGTTCATAAAGTCTATGAACCACGATTATCATCCTCTTTAGAATCCGAATAGCGCAATAAGATTTACAATATGAATATATATGAATATAACAAAAAAAACTATAGGATGATATGATAAACAGTAATGATACACGAATAACAGTAATCCAGTCAAGCATCAATATACAGATACAATATCAAATCCAATACAATCCAGTTCTAGTTACAAAGTTTTTCACAAAATGTGGGATATTCACGTGGGAGATTCATGTGGGATACCCTCTGGTAAACTAACATAACTATGGAAAACCACCATTTTCAATGGGAAAATCCACTATAAATGGCCATTTTCAATAGCTGTTTGTATGTTTACCAGAGGGTAACCATCAGAACATCCCATGACATCCTCAGTTTCTGGGCTTCCCCCGCCACCGAAAATTGGCCGCCGTCACCCAGGTCCAGCTCGACCTGGAGGGTTTTTTTGATGGATTGGTGGGAAAATCTTCACCGGAAACCCATGGGTTTTTTACCATCAAGGATACCCTCTGGTAAACTAACATAACTATTGATAATGGCCATTTATAGTGGATTTTCCCATTAAAAATGGTGGTTTTCCATAGTTATGTTAGTTTACCAGAGGGTAGGGGGTTCCGGTTAAAAAATTGTCCCATCATCGAATGCTATGATCCAAAAAAATGTTCTAAACTAAACCAACAAAATATATGACAGAAATTGACTGAATGTAATTATCATGTTGAACTGGGACCACAAATTATGGCATGATTGATATGATTGTATGTTTCACTTGAAAAGAAAGAGATCTTAAAGCCAAAGATCCGTATGCCACCTATATTGGCAGCACAACCACATTATATAGCTACATAATATGTATATATATATGATTGGGAGTGATGATCTAGTCCACAACTAAAACATGAATCTCACTATATAATCCGCCCGCCCACCCACACAAATGGCATTCCGATCCTTCACCGGCTGATTGGAATCATCACCAACAAAAAGTGGACAAATGATGTCGTGAAGATTAGCCTGATCCATGAGGTTAATATCCACATATTTCATTCTTTACTCTTTGGGTGCCCATTATCTCAAGATATGTTCCTAATGAGGTGCCATCCCCCACCTCATCTCCATAGCGAAAGCGGACCTTGTCACCAGCCTACCAGGTTCCATCAAAGTGGACGGCTCAGAAAACAAAACAAACAAACACGTTGAACCACGACCACTAATAACCAAACATCACGCAGAAGCGGATTTTGTTGGGGGCAGAAACTGGCTAAAAAAAAAAAAAAATACCCTCTGGTTATGTCAAAATAGCTATTGAAAATGACCATTTATAGTGAGTTTTCCCATTAAAAATGGTGATTTTCCATAGCTATGTTAAATTACCGGAGGGCATTCCACCAGTTCCATCCATTTGAATCATGTCCACTGGATTCCACTGGCACCGCCTTCACCGGAGCTTCAAGCTCATCGCCTCAGGGATGCCAGGTCTCCCTGACACGTTTTGGTAGTTTCTAACCCAACAATCCCCACAAAAGAATTATCTCTAGGAAAGTCTAGGTCAAAACTAGGATTGGTACAATACCCCATGTAAATATACGGGTGTCAGAAAATTGGGTCTCCCGGAAAAAAATCCTAAATCCACTTGTTAATCACTTTCCCGGTAAAATGAGCATTTTGGGATACCCCACTTTCACACACTCCATATTCATATATGAACGATGGTCAACGTTAACAGCGATCACAATCTGCGGGTCCCCACCGTTGGCCAAGATGGTTCCAGCGCCAACCGACACAACCTGACAAGCTGAACTCGAATACCTCATCAATTCAGAAATTGGGATTCATCAAGCCTCAAACAACAGGAGAAAAAGGGGAAATGATTGGAAATGGATGATCCCTCTTTAAATGTTGGTTGACGTTGGATTTTCAGTGGTTCCAACACCACGAAAGGTACCAGAAAGTGGATTCACCTTTAAGTTACCGAACTCTGGAGGGGCACATCTGCTGAATGGAGTTATTGCTCAACTTCCAATGTTCAAAGGTAATCAAAAGTTTTGACTTTGCTTTTGGTCCAATATATCGATTCAATATAATTCAGATTAATTCAGCAATGTCTTTCGCCGATATGAACGCATCAAAATTGGATGTAACTAGATATGATTACCATTGATTATAGTTCCATTCATTACCAAAACCACGGGATTTTGAAAATCAACGTGAATTGTGAATTTCATGACCAGCCGCGACAAAAAGCGCGCTGGTCAAACCCTGGTCCCTCCGGCGCCTCCCCAGCGGTGGTGGTTTGTTCATTGGCCCCTTCCGACAGCAGCAGACCGAAGGAGGTCTCCTCACTGCACAAACCGTGTGCTGCACTGTCCAACGCTCACAATCATGAACAGTTACATCGACTTGCAAGTCAATTGAAAGAACAAGAGATGACTATTACATTGTGAAAAAAATGAGAACACACTCAATCAATTATGAGATGCAAATACATCTTACAATTTTTCAAACAATGCCGCGGACTGGTAATACTGCAGCCATGAGATCGCCAAAGCCTCATTGCTGCACTGTAAAAAGAATACTCATTGCTATCGGTTCTACAACATCTCCTACAGTATGTTCTATACACTCGCATTTTCAAATCAAATGGTTCTACCGTTTCTCTTGATTTCTTGCTACTAGTAATTTGGCACTGTACATCCGTTGAACCATCCCTTGATGACAATGGGCGGCGAACCTGCTCCTTGGGCAGCAGTTTCACCAGCACCTGCTGGTGAAAGCCACCCATCCAACAGTGCATATCTATCTCGGGGGCAAGAATGGTTGGACATGTTATATTGTGATATATTGTGGCTATCTAGATGGGCTTCTGATATGTTGGGCATGATAGCTATTATTGGATTGCTCTAGTTGTGCTGCGACATTGTTTAGGTCGCCCTGGACTTATTAGGATGACTTACAAACAATTTCATACAAAGAAGAGTGGGCTGAATAGCCGGCGGACATGCGAATAACGAACAACAATAGGATTTTGAAATACCCTTCAAGTTCCCAAGTCCATGAACACAGCCGTAGGCGTGGTAGTGGAAGAATTGTTGTGTGTATGATCCAATCCATGCAATGTGTTTTTTTTGTTTTCGTGTGTGTGTGTGTTGTCACAATTGAGAATCCCTACATCGTGACAATCTCCCAAAACCTCCTGTTCAAATCATCAGCAAAAGCCTCTACTTCATGCATCCGATGAACCAATTAATCCAAAGATCTTCAACAAATCCACCACTCAAGAGTATTGGCCCAGCTGAATGTCATTTTTTCCGTTACGTTTTGCCTTGCCAAAAAAAATGGGCGACGAAGCTGCAGCTATCTGCTCCCTCAGTCGCCTTACCCCGAGGCATGCTGATCTTCGCGAGTACAGGCTCATCACCTGGTCTTTTTGTTCATCAGCTGGTCCAATGCTGATTCAAACAGTTGATAAATAGACATGTCTATTCTGTACAGCATGTATATGTAATTTTGATCATATGCTCTTATTGTGTATATATATATATATGATACATATGTTCGATTACATGACATGCAAATGATGGATTTCCATTGCTCACTGGATGTGAGCCAAGTGATCTTGGTTGGTCTGTGCGGTTGAAGATCCCTAAATTGGAAAGATTGAACTGTATTGGCACGTACACCTCTACCTGGTACCTCTTGGTTTCAATCCATCCCAAAAGGATCATCTACCCTCTGGTAAACTAACATAGCTATGGAAAATCACTATTTCTAACGGTAAATCCACTATAAATAGCCATTTTCAATAGCTATGTTAAATTACCAGAGGGTATAAATACAGATTCATTGTATAATTGGGCTCAATCATTCCTTGATCCGGAAATGGCAACTCACCCAAAGTATCAACCAGTCTAGCTTGTGAAAGTGACCTAGACGGGTCCCTTAAATCATCTTAAAACAAAATAAGGTTTCGGCCGTCAAGGTTATATATATATATATATATTCTTGATTCAAGATGTGGAGATATCTGGAGATGTTTATTCCTCTTTTGGGGCAACAACACACCAGCAGTCCTAAGAACCCCCAGAAGGCACTTCCGCATGCTATGGCTCCCGCCTTTGTACTTCAACAGGACATCATCTTCCCGCACCTGATCCATGACATGGTAGATCTATATAGCTACAATTGCCTACAGTCGCAAGATCATAATCATGGGGTGATGCAGAGTGTGAAACACAAAATCCTGAATATAGAATGGTATCCCCATGTCAAACTACTTCTTGGACGTGATTTTGCGGGAAATGCCCATCTTCGGAGGCTGCCCCGATGTATGATGTTTGAGGGATTAGCTGTGGGGTATCAAGATATATGTGTATTATATATATATGTGTTAGATATATACATATTATATATATATGTAGTAGATATATATATATATATACATTATATTGTATTATATTATATTATATTATATTGTATTATATTGTATTATATTATATTATATTGTATTATATTATATTATATATACACTATATATTATGTATCTTTGATTGTAATATGTTCCTGTTTGTTAGATCTTTGATATCTCCCACTCCCCAATGTGCTTGCTGCTAGCTCCACATCCCATGCAATAGTGCAGCTGCGGGACCAAGACATGATCTTGCCCACCGCATTCGATGGTCTCTGAGCCACCATACCTCAGAATCTGGGGGCCATGGTGATGACACCATTGAACGATCACCACAACCCAGCTGTACCTTCGAATGCCCCGTTGAATGCATCCTTTAACATTGGAACATATTGGAACCAATATCATGATTTTTCAATTCGAAGTCGCTGCTTGAGCAGTATATGTGGTCGGTACACTAGTTCCCCAGGTCTAAGTCCCCGTGCTTGCTGTACAAGACCTGGACATGGGATGACCAGAAGATCTGATTCCAAATGACCCCGAAATCCTACACTGCATAATTAAGTACTGGCCCGTCCCAGCTCTCCATACGACACCCACATTTACGTTTCCAATCCGGAAAAAAGAAGTCACACAACCTGCGCACCCAAGTTTGGCTCAAACATAGGGGTACCAAGCGACATGCAAATTCGGCCATGCTCATTCAAAATCATTCATATGTTATCATTTAATATCATTTATTTCTCAACCCATCCAAGTTTTTGTGAGTGGTGAAGGGTAAAGAATGTTGTGATTTTTTTTCGCCATCCTCACAGCTAAGCGTGGCTCAGGATCGGATCTCTCTTATGCCGTGCCGAAGCGAAACAACTCCCGGCCTTCTCTCCCACCTTCACAGACATGGGCACCATCTGCCCGGATTCCACGTTCGCCTCACCAGGTCCAGCCGCGACGACCTCACCCTGCTTGGGCTTCTGGCTCTTTGGAAGCAGCAAACCGGCCTGGCAACGGCCAAGGGATACCAACATCGCTGTGAAATAGATGTGAATGGCTTCGAAATAGGTTGATCCATCGTAGATCATTGTAGGTTTTGACCCATCCCCATGTTCAATATTCATACATGGGTGATAACTTAGTGATAACATGTGATAACTATCCAAAACTGGCGGTACCCTAAGTATGAGTCCCAGGTGACAAAGAAACGGTCTTGGCAATCTACCAGAATCCACCATGGGCATGGCCATAGACATTAACACCACTTGTATGCCTAGGGCCTAAGTAGATTCATACCACTGCACAAAGCGGTACCAATTGAAGTTGGGAATTCAAACCATTCCTATGCAACGTGCACAGTATCACGTTCCCCACTTTAGGGCCACATACCAGGGGCCCCCAGGGGCACATCCCGTTTGCACAAACTCTTATCCAGGATTCATTGGTGAAATCTCTATATACTTTTTGTATCTTGTTGTATCTATCTATTTAATTCTATTTACACATATCAAATATACATATATATATATATATATTATTATATTTTTATATGATAAATTATATATATAATTATATATGATATGTACGAGTCTATTTGAGTCCCCACTTTGGCTACTGAAATTCCCATTTCGTAAATCCATGACCAGTTTGGGACCGGGTCATCCGTCGCCTTGGTGACCTCCTCCGCTGCGGCGGATTTCACCAGCAAGAACTTGCCGAGAGGTTCCACCGCACCATCCACCTGGAGAATGTACCGATAGAAGATCCTCAATATAAGTTTAATAACATGTTATACGTATACATATAATTACTTATGAATACTTATTACAGCATAGAATCATAGACATATAGTAGCTAATTGCAATCGAATTGCAATCGAATTGCAATATATGGTGATTACATGTGATTACAGTCGAAATACACCTTGCATCATGTCGCCATACTTCACAGACTACCCGGCTACCCAGAAAAATATTTTAAACATCACCATCACCTCACAACATGCACGGTTTCAGCATGAAAAAAAAGCACTGATTGCTTCAAACAGCCGAATGAAAAGCTGACCCATTTCACCAAGCATGTCCGAAGATGTCCGATCGAGATCGAGCTCCTATAATTCAAAGTTCGAAAGATCCAGCATCAAAGGTCTTGGAGCAAACACTCAGCATTCCAACACTCTGATTGTATCAGAAGCAGTGGTGATTTTGCATATATATATATACATATTATTATACATATATATATATACATATTATATATATATATACATATTATATATATATATACATCGAATCATCAGCATTCATCGAACGAGCAAGAGGTGATTTCGATATCACTTCACCAATGTAGTAGTGATACCTGCACACTATAGACTACAGATGGTCGTGGAATCCATTTGGGCACGGCTCAAAATTCACCATAATTCATGTACCCCCAAAACGGCTAGAGCATCGAAATAATCCCATCCCCCCATTATTAACATATTAACACCTCCAAAATAAGTTCTTATCCCCTACTAAGCCATGGTTTCCAGGGGCTGTCCAACGATAGGGGGAAGGGACCCTTCTGTCCATTGTCACCACCCCTTGCTGCTCGACACCACGCCTTCAAGCCGCAGAGACCTGAAAGGAAGGCCATGAAGACTACAACTCTCAGGATGATCGAACTCTTCTTTTGGCCGCATTTGGACACAAAACAAAAAAGTTGCAGTACAATACCCAAGATCATCCATATATTATCCAAGATCATCTATATTATCCAGTGCAATAATCCGCCGACCCCTGCCTTAGCCAAGGCAGGGGCGGCGCCTGGGACCACCGCAGGTGTGGAACTTTTTTTCGTTCCCAATGCTTTGCACTTTCCACGAGCCACCCAGGCCATAGCACCCTCTGTTCACCGCCCAGGAGCCACTCAGGCCACAGCAATTTCTGTGCACTTCCCACGAGCCACTCATGCCACAGCAATCTCTGTTTCTACGGCGTTCCAAAACGCAACAGGCCGCGGCAGACCCTGTGCAGTTCCAACAAGTCCCTGAGGCCGTGGCAGTAAAGAGGTTCAAGGCTGCCGTTTGCCAGCCTTCAAAACTCGCCAAAACTACCCAAGCCCGCCCCTGCAGCTCCCAGGCGCCACTCAGGCCGAGGCAGACCTTTCCTGCAGCTCTCACAAGTGCCTGAGGCCGTGGCAGCGTCTTTTTATGGACGTTCAAGGCTGCCTCTTGCCAGCCTTCGAAGCTCGCCTAACTCGCGAAACCCTCCCCTGCAGCTCCCAGGCGCCACTCAGGCCGCGGCAAACCTTTCCTGCAGCTCCAACAAGTTCCTGCGGGCACTTTCCACGAGCCACCCAGGCCATAGCACCCTCTGTTCACCGCCCAGGAGCCACTCAGGCCACAGCAATTTCTGTGCACTTCCCACGAGCCACTCATGCCACAGCAATCTCTGTTTCTACGTTCCAAAACGCAACAGGCCGCGGCAGACCCTGTGCAGTTCCAACAAGTCCCTGAGGCCGTGGCAGTAAAGAGGTTCAAGGCTGCCGTTTGCCAGCCTTCTAAACTCGCCAAAACTACCCAAACCCTCCTCTGCAGCTCCCAGGCGCCACTCAGGCCGCGGCGGACCTTTTCCTGCAGCTCTCACAAGTGCCTGAAGCCGTGGCAGCGTCTTTTTATGGACGTTCAAGGCTGCCTCTTGCCAGCCTTCGAAACTCGCCTAACTCGAGAAACCCTCCCCTGCAGCTCCCAGGCGCCACTCAGGCCGCGGCAGACCTTTCCTGCAGCTCTAACAAGTCCCTGAGGCCGTGGCAGCGTCTTTTATGGACGTTCAAGCTGCCGTTTGCCAGCCCTCAAAACTCCCAAACCCTTCTCCCTGCAGCTCCCAGGGCCACTTCAGAGCCGCG
>CAMXCT020004434.1:321423-366247 GCA_947184155.2 Cladocopium goreaui
AAGGCTGCCGTTTGCCAGCCCTCAAAACCCCCCAAACCCTTCCCTGCAGCTCCCAGGCGCCACTCAGGCCGCGGCAGACCTTCCCTGCAGCTCCAACAAGTCCCTGAGGCCGTGGCAGCGTCTTTTTATGGACGTTCAAGGCTGCCGTTTGCCAGCCCTCAAAACTCCCCAAACCCTTCCCTGCAGCTCGCAGGCGCCACTCAGGCCGCGGCAGACCTTTCCTGCAGCTCCAACAAGTCCCTGAGGCCGTGGCAGCGTCTTTTTATGGACGTTCAAGGCTGCCGTTTGCCAGCCTTCAAAACTCCCCAAACCCTTCCCTGCAGCTCGCAGGCGCCACTCAGGCCGCGGCAGACCTTTCCTGCAGCTCCAACAAGTCCCTGAGGCCGTGGCAGTGTCCTTTTAAGGAGGCTCAAGGCTGCCGTTTGCCAGCCTTCAAAACTCTCAAACCCTCCCCTGCAGCTCCCAGGCGCCACGCAGGCCGCGGCAGACCTTTCCTGCAGCTCCAACAAGTCCCTGAGGCCGTGGCAGCGTCTTTTATGGACGTTCAAGGCTGCCGTTTGCCAGCCCTCAAAACTCCCCAAACCCTTCCCTGCAGCTCCCAGGCGCCACTCAGGCCGCGGCAGACCTTTCCTGCAGCTCTAACAAGTCCCTGAGGCTGTGGCAGCGTCTTTTTATGGACGTTCAAGGCTGCCGTTTGCCAGCCCTCAAAACTCCCCAAACCCTTCCCTGCAGCTCCCAGGCGCCACTCAGGCCGCGGCAGACCTTTCCTGCAGCTCCAACAAGTCCCTGAGCCGTGGCAGTGTCCTTTTAAGGAGGTTCAAGGCTGCCGTTTGCCAGCCCTCAAAACTCCCCAAACCCTCCCCTGCAGCTCCCAGGCGCCACTCAGGCCGCGGCAGACCTTTCCTGCAGCTCCAACAAGTCCCTGAGGCCGTGGCAGTGTCCTTTTAAGGAGGTTCAAGGCTGCCGTTTGCCAGCCTTCAAAACTCCCCAAACCCTCCCCTGCAGCTCCCAGGCGCCACTCAGGCCGCGGCAGACCTTTCCTGCAGCTCTAACAAGTCCCTGAGGCCGTGGCAGCGTCTTTTTATGGACGTTCAAGGCTGCCGTTTGCCAGCCTTCAAAACTCCCCAAACCCTCTCCTGCAGCTCCCAGGCGCCACCCAGGCCGCGGCAGACCTTTCCTGCAGCTCCAACAAGTTCCTGAGGCCGTGGCAGCGTCTTTTTATGGACGTTCAAGGCTGCCGTTTGCCAGCCCTCAAAACTCCCCAAACCCTTCCCTGCAGCTCCCAGGCGCCACTCAGGCCGCGGCAGACCTTTCCTGCAGCTCTAACAAGTCCCTGAGGCCGTGGCAGCGTCTTTTTATGGAGGTTCAAGGCTGCCGTTTGCCAGCCCTCAAAACTCCCCAAACCCTTCCCTGCAGCTCCCAGGCGCCACTCAGGCCGCGGCAGACCTTTCCTGCAGCTCCAACAAGTCCCTGAGGCCGTGGCAGCGTCTTTTTCCGCCGACCCCGGCCTTCGCCAAGGCCGGGGCGGCGCCTGGGACCACCGCAGGTGTGGAACTTGCCCCAACAGGCACCCCAGGGCCAAGGCCACAGCAATGGCTTTCTATGAGCTTTCAAAGCTGCCGTTATGGCCACAGCAATGGCTTTCTATGGGCTTTCAAAGCTGCCGTTTGCCAGCCCGCAAACCCTCCAAAACCCTCCAAAACCTTCCAAACCCTCCAAACACCGTCCCCAGCAGGCACCCCAGGGCCAAGGCCACTTCCTCCCGAACAGGCACCCCAGGGCCAAGGCCACAGCAATGGCTTTCTATAGGCTTTCAAAGCTGCCGTTTGCCAGCCCGCAAACCCTCCAAAACTCTCCAAACCCTCCAACAAACCCTCCAAACCCTCCAACACCTTCCAAACCACCCTCCAAACACCGTCCTCCAGCAGGGATCATTGCCGCCCCAGGGGCCAAGGCACAGCAATAACCTTTCTATAGGCTTTCAAAGCTTCCGTTTTGCCACCGAAAACCCTCCAAAACCCCTCCAAAACCTCAAACCCTCCAACCAACCGTCCCCATCAAGGCACCCCAGGGCCAAGGCCCACTTTCCCGAACAGGCACCCCAGGCCCAGGCCCAGCAATGTCTTCTATAAGGCTTTCCAATGCCTGCCGTTTTGCCAGCCCGCAAAACTCCTCCAAAACCCTCCAAAACCCTCCAGACCTTCCAAACCCCTCCAAACACCCGTCCCCAGCAGGCGCCCCAGGCCAGGCCCACAGCAATGGCTTTCTATGGGCTTTCAAAGCTGCCGTTTGCCAGCCCGCAAACCCTCCAAAACCCTCCAAAACCTTCCAAACCCTCCAAACACCGTCCCCAGCAGGCACCCCAGGGCCAAGGCCACTTCCTCCCGAACAGGCACCCCAGGGCCAAGGCCACAGCAATGGCTTTCTATAGGCTTTCAAAGCTGCCGTTTGCCAGCCCGCAAACCCTCCAAAACCCTCCAAAACTCTCCAAACCCTCCAAACACCGTCCCCAGCAGGCACCCCAGGGCCAAGGCCACTTCCCGAACAGGCACCCCAGGGCCAAGGCCACAGCAATGGCTTTCTATGGGCTTTCAAAGCTGCCGTTTGCCAGCCCGCAAACGCTCCAAACCTTCCAAAACCTTCCAAACCCTCCAAACCCTCCAAAACCTTCCAAACCCTCCAAACACCGTCCCCAGCAGGCGCCCCAGGGCCAAGGCCACAGCAATAACTTTCTATAGGCTTTCAAAGCTGCCGTTTGCCAGCCCGCAAACCCTCCAAAACCCTCCAAAACTCTCCAAACCCTCCAAACACCGTCCCCAGCAGGCACCCCAGGGCCAAGGCCACTTCCCGAACAGGCACCCCAGGGCCAAGGCCACAGCAATGGCTTTCTATAGGCTTTCAATGCTGCCGTTTGCCAGCCCGCAAACCCTCCAAAACCCTCCAGGACCTTCCAAACCCTCCAAACACCGTCCCCAGCAGGCGCCCCAGGGCCAAGGCCACAGCAATGGCTTTCTATAGGCTTTCAAAGCTGCCGTTTGCCAGCCCGCAAACCCTCCAAAACCCTCCAAAACCCTCCAAACCCTCCAAACACCGTCCCCAGCAGGCACCCCAGGCCAAGCCACTTCCTCCTCCGCCAAAGGCACCCCATGGCCAAGGGACACAGCAATGGCTTTCTATAGGCTTTTCAAAAGCTGCCTTTGCCAGCCCTCAAACCCTCCAAACTCTCAAAACCCTCAAACACCGTCCCCAAGCGGCACCCCAGGGCCCAAGGCCACTTCCTCCCCCGAACAGGTACCACCGGGCCAAGGCACAGCAATGGCTTTCTATGGGCTTTCAAAGCTGCCGTTTGCCAGCCCGCAAACGCTCCAAACCTTCCAAAACCTTCCAAACCCTCCAAACCCTCCAAACCCTCCAAAACCTTCCAAACCCTCCAAACACCGTCCCCAGCAGGCGCCCCAGGGCCAAGGCCACAGCAATGGCTTTCTATAGGCTTTCAAAGCTGCCGTTTGCCAGCCTGCAAACCCTCCAAAACCCTCCAAAACCCTCCAAACCCTCCAAACACCGTCCCCAGCAGGCACCCCAGGGCCAAGGCCACTTCCCGAACAGGCACCCCAGGGCCAAGGCCACAGCAATGGCTTTCTATAGGCTTTCAAAGCTGCCGTTTGCCAGCCCGCAAACCCTCCAAAACCCTCCAAACCCTCCAAACACCGTCCCTAGCAGGCACCCCAGGGCCAAGGCCACTTCCCGAACAGGCACCCCAGGGCCAAGGCCACAGCAATGGCTTTCTATAAGCTTTCAAAGCTGCCGTTATGGGCTTTCAAAGCTGCCGTTTGCCCGCCCGCAAACGCTCCAAACCTTCCAAAACCTTCCAAACCCTCCAAACCCTCCAAAACCTTCCAAACCCTCCAAACACCGTCCCCAGCAGGCACCCCAAGGCCAAGGCCACTTCCCGAACAGGCACCCCAGGGCCAAGGCCACAGCAATGGCTTTCTATAGGCTTTCAAAGCTGCCGTTTGCCAGCCCGCAAACCCTCCAAAACCTTTCAAACCCTCCAAACACCGTCCCCAGCAGGCACCCCAGCCAAGGCCACTTCCCGAACAGGCACCCCAGGGCCAAGGCCACAGCAATGGCTTTTTATAGGCTTTCAAAGCTGAGTCGCTGGACACCGTAAACTTATCAATGGGATAGAGTGGGAATTCCTCATATTCACTGTGGGTCCCTCCAAATGTGGATTATTTATGTGAATTATATGGATTATACAATATGTGGTTTGTACATTATGTGAATTATATATGTGGATTATATATGTAGATGATATCTGGTTTATATAATATGCCGATTGTATACGATGATATCTGGGGTTATATGTGGATTATATATGGGAACATATTTGTGGTGTATCTATGAATATGTATCTTTCATTACGTTACCCCACAAACTCACAAAAGGACTAAAAACATGGGGTTACAATGACAGTCCTAAAAACGGAGGGTCCTTGACACTCAAGGTATATATCAATCCATCCGTCTTTCTCCCTATGCCACTATCTACCTATCCAACAATCGATCTATCCATCTGTTTATCCAGTCTATCTACCTATCTGTCATCTCTCTCTCTCTCTCTCTCTGTCCCTCTATCTATCCATCTGTCCAACAATCGATCTATCCAGCTGTTTATCTAACTGTCTATCTACCTATCTATCAATCTATCTCTCTCTCTCTATCCCTCTATCTATCCATCGATCTATCTCTCTCTCCCTCTATCTATATATCTATCTATCTATCTATCTATCTATCCATCCATCTATCTATCCATCCACCCATCCATCTATCTATCTATCCTTCTACCCATCTATCTATCCAACTACCCATCTGTCTGTCTGTCAATCTCTCTATCTATTCACATGTCTACCTGTCTGTCTGTCTGTCTATCTATCTATCCATCCACCCATCCATCTATCCATCCACCCATCCATCTATCTATCTATCTATCCCTCTCTCTCCCTCTCCCTCTCCCTCTCCCTCTCTGTCTGTCTCTCTCTCTCTCTCTCCCCACAGTGCCCCCCAAATAGAGGGGGTCGGCGGCACCTGGGCGCTAGCCCATTCTATTACCCAAGATCATCCATATATTATCCATATTGAAACTAACGTACATCTGCCCCACTCACCTGGAGGTATCCCGCTAAACCGATCCTTCGGTCCCGGAGTCCCGCCTACCCGAGCACCGTGTCTGGCACCACGTCTGGGTGACACCAGGGAACTTCGTTGAGTCCCTGGCTGGGAGTCTAAGACCCCACAAAACCCAGGGCATCCAGTGCTATGGTACAGGATATAATTATAATAGAATATAATTATAGATATAGATATAGATGGTAGGAAAATAAACAACATCAAACAAAGGTATACAAATGAACAGTTATTACGGTACTATGGTCCAAAACAGGAAGCTGGGATCTGGCAGAGGATGGGAACTCATCCAGTCCTTCCAGGACCCTGAAACCATCCCAGGGTGGGCCTACAAAGGCAGGAAATAAGCTGAAACCGACACCTGCAAATCGGGCGGCTTCAACTGGTTCAATGAGATCCAGCTTGGATCATTTAACTGCTTCGACACCAACACGGGAATGAGACAGCATAAGTGCCCACGGGCCGGACAGACCCATCTGAATACACAAGCGATATCATGTTTTCTACACTGGATACAGTACATATATGTACATATTGCAGCATTCGTTAGAAGCCCCACACGTAGATTGAGAAACCACCGCACAGCGCCCATCCAGCACAACAAAGCCAGGCGCAGCATGAAGGGCATGAAGGAATAAAAGCATACAGAAACAAGAGGATCTGTTGCCCTATGGGTGTGGCGTTGCTCTTTCAGCCACCATGGCTTAAACACACGCTTTGGAGGTCTGGTGTTTTCTTGTTATGCCTCTTCTACCGTGGCCTGGATGACTTGTTTCTTTCGGCTCCAGGCTAGGGGTTTCCCCCGTCCCAAAAATACAGCCAATTGGATCCAATTGGTTTCACATGGTTTCACTCTCCCAGGTATGATTGAAAACAAGAAAGCATTGATCAACCACCAAAGACTTTTATTGGTTGGATATCCATGACAATCCCAGCTGATCAAATCCACCAGAAGGAGCTCCAAACATCGGAACAGCTACAGCCGCCTAAAAGGAGCGCCGCACTCAGCAATGGGAACCTGAGGGCGACAGGAAGTCTATACAGTAAACCCCAACAAAGAAAAGATAGGCTAGGTCGGCTAGGTATTTGTTTATTATAGATTATCAATATGTTAGAACAAAATCTTGCTTTCTTGTAATATATCTTTCTGACGGTTGCTAGAATGATCAATTCTATGTGCATGATGGATGATGATTATGGCAAATTATGGCATTACATTGATTTTCCATGTTGTGTTCCATCTTTTTTCCCGTCAATTATGCTTCAGTGTTTCTGGTCAAAAGAACATAAACCAAGTCTGAGATCCACTAAACACAGGCTCCACCAATGCTCAAGTGACTCAAGTGACCCTGAGGAACGCTATAAACCAACTGCTCAGCTGGCCTCAAAGTACGCGTTCCCATCGCCAGCACTTCTCTTCTCAATGCGCACAGCTTATTGCGATAGCTGTTTCTTGTTTAGTTTCTCGTTTGTGTTTAACAATCGGTTCTTTGGGTCCAACCAGGTTGAATGAGGGACACCCAACTCAAAAAACAGACCATTGTATGCTCTTTTCCAAAGGATTGCCTGCGGTCGATCAAAATCCTTCAAAAACCTCTACCCCATTTTGAGCGAAATACACTTTGACTTGCCTGTGGCTCTGAGTTTGGGGTGTTCTGTTTCGCGGAAAATTCCATGGCTCAAACATATTCAGTGTTTGCCGGACATGTGGGACCAATTTGTATAATTATTTGAGCATGTACATTCTGGTTTGCAGCTAATCATGCTAATCTAGTCATCCAATGCCATCCATTGATCCTTGGGTCAATCTTTCGGGGCGATCCATCTTGCCCTGGAGATGACGCTTATGAACAGCGGCTAAAGCCGAACCAGCCGTGAGATCCGGGCACTTGAAAACCTGGCTGTCCATGAAAAAACAGTGGCATCCAGTTACAAGTGGATTTCCCAAACATCTCAAAACCATATAGTAATTGGATGTAATTGGCAAAACCTACGTAGTAAATGGCATTGCAACATGCAAGTGCAGAACCAACTGCCCCAAAAGGTCTGCTTCCAAAGTGACTTGCTCTCAGCATGTCCACTTCGGGAAACATTTGGACTCAGCAGTGAGATTTGGCGCTAAAAAACGGGATACAAACGGACCAACACACTTGACCATGTTTGATAATCATCAAACAATGCAATCTAGGAGGTAAATAATATGTTTGAGCCAAAACTATTTCTGGTTGGTGGTATACCTACCCCTCTGAAAAATAAATATGAAAGTCAGTTGGGATGATGAAATTCCCAATATATGGAAAAAAGAAAAGCCATGTTCCAAACCACCAACCAGACATTATTAACCATCATTAACCATCATTAACACCAGATTTGGTTGATGGCTCACACATCCTTCTCAATGGGGGCAGCGCTAGCACATCATTTCACGACCGCCGAAGCATCCAGCACTTTTAGCGCTAGGGGACCAGATTTTGACAGGGGACCAGATTTTGACATATGTTGACAGAGTGAACAATGACAAACTTTAAGCAGAAAATTGGGCCTGTAATATATATACTATGGGGGTACATGGTACGGGAGTCCCTTTGGCATCACTTTTCAAGCCCCCAGTTTTGGGCCCCCACCGGCCATGTTTTGTCACACTATCTTCCAGTTGTGCAGTTTGAGAAAATTGGCATGGAAGCTGTCCAGACGGCATGGCTTCTGCAGCTAGCACTGCTCACAGCTCGTCGCAGAAAACACGATTTGACTATATATATATATATATATCTATCTATATCTATATCTATAGCCATGTCGTCTGCCGCCGCTGGTATGGAAAGGGATGCTGCGGAAGGTGCTGCTGTAGCCCATGTGCCCGGGATGGATGACCGTATAGCTGCTTTGAAAGCTGAAAGGCAGGCCTTGAAACGCCAGCTGCAGCAAACCAGTCGAGAAGTCAAGGCCCAGGCTGGTTCAATTTCATCCTTGTGTGCCATGTTTGTGTTGGTGAAGCTGTATTGACATTCCATCGTGCCACTTGCACCTTCATCTTTCCCATCTCAGGTTTTTTTGGTGAAGCTGCATTGCACCTGCATCGCACCACTTGTACTTTCAATCTTTTTGTTTCAGCTCTGCGCCAGGAGAAAAAACGACGCAGAGTCTTGAAATCGGCGGGCAAACTGAGCACCCAAGACCTCTCGTGGCTCCTGGCCTTCAAAATGACCCGTCAGCAGTAGCAGCTTCTTCAAAACTATATGTCTCACTGAAGCACTTGTGACTGCTGTCTCCCGAGGAGTCAGCAGCAGCTTCCTCAAAACTATATGTTTCACTGAAGCACTTGAGACTGCTGTCTCTAAAGGAGTCAGACAGGAATGTGGTGAAGTCACACGCGGCAGGTTACCTAACGACTGCTGTCTCCCAAGGCATCAAAAACACGTTTTTGCGTGCTTTGGCACCTGTTTTTGCTGTGGCCCCAAAAAACTACTAAGGATACTTCCAACCATTTTCGCAGACTTTGTATTGGCACGGCAGAGTCACAGCTCATGCACGCATGAAAAACTACTAACCCGTGAAATTGAAATCACAATGGCTTGGACGCAAAACTACTAAGGATTTCTGCCAATTGAAAAGAAATAGAAGAAAGTGTTTCCTTTTTTGTCCATTGAACAATTCCTTAGTAGTTTTGCCACCGAGCCAATACAAAGTTTGAAATTCCCCTTAGTAGTTTTCACACAGAAGCATAGTAGTTTTGCGGCAGAGCCAATATAAAGTTGTGACATCGTGCTTAGTAGTTTCACACCGAAGCATGCTAGTGTTGCAGTGGAGCCACTGCAAAGATTGACATCGCCATTGATCATTGTTAGTTTTCACACACAAACATCACGCGGTCTTGCAGCTGTGATGTGCCACCTGGAGTGACGGCACATGTGTTTCTTCCTAATTCAAAGGGCCTTTCCGGCCACATGTTGGCCCCCCCCTGCACCCCCCGGAATCAAGGTTGACGAAAATGTCTTGCTGTGAAGACCTGACGCTTTGGAAGATGGCTGCTGCAGTGATTAACACCAGGAAACAACATTGATCCTGGGGGTGCGGGGGGGGAGCCGCTGCTTTGACCCTATACGTGGGGCCTCGTGCTGTGTGTGCAAAAGGTCTGAATTTGGGGTCGCTAACGGACGCTGTTTTCAGCCCTCTTCATTGAGGGCCCTCCTTGTGACAACACAAACCTGCATGATGTGGAGAGATAACCAGCAGTGTTTTTCCATAACAGTGTCATAACACAAACCCACATGATTGGACGGCTCATCATCATTGTTCGGTCTTGCCTGCTCCTCACAGGTCGCCTCTCCTCGATGTTTTTTCCTGGACGCAGCCATATGAATCAAGTCTTGCCGCGCTGACTGCATGCAACAGCAATATAGTTTTTGTTTTTTGCATGAGCCAGACATGAATTTGTATGCTTTGAAATGCCGAGGCCATGCTTTGGCAGCACTCATTAGGTCATCTTCCTTGCTTCCATTCGAATTCAGCTGTATCAGACAGGATTGGTTTGACATGACACGAATGTTTTCAATGAGTCTGCCGACAGATAGTTTTTCTGCGTCAGTCATGCAGCGTGGCGTGGCCGAAGGCACATCTGATGCCAGGGTGTCAGACTTGAAGGAAGCCTTGGTGCAGAATGGCAAAGCACTGAAAGCGGCTTATCGGCAGAATGCCAAAAAATGGAAAAGGTTGCACTGTGCCGGCCTTGGAGTGGCAGCCCGCAAAACTGTGGTAGCTGTTTACATGCTGTCGAATTGTAACATGGATCTGACTCTCCGCATGGCTTGTGCTTTGACAACGACGATATCCTATGGCAGCAATGGGTATACCCCACGGCAGCTTTGATCCAAGAGATGTTGCTGACGACGCCGCTGCCAGATTTGACCGCTTTGGATGACACAGCTTCACGCAAAGCGCAAGCCTTCCTGGCCGAAGCAGCCACGGAGCAGTGGGTCTATGACTGCAATACGAATCATGGTCAAGCACCTTCTGCGATGGACACGTTTTTGAAGTGGGAGGAGGCCTTCCATGGCCAGAAGCTGGACATGGGTGTGCCAAACAAACGCATGGTCAATAAGTGGGTGCAGCGCTGGCGGGCTCGGTGGGGCGTCCGCCGGAAGGTGCTGAAGCAAGTTGTTAGCAGAGACCCCGCTGTACTGCGCGACAAGGTGCGGGCCAGTCAACTTACAACATTTTGTCTTCTTTTTTTGGGTTGGGTGGCTCCATTTTTGGGGCCGGAATGTGGCCCCAAAAATGGGTCCCCCTCATGTTTCATGCCTGTATAAGCCTAATTAATCCCGGTTGGGCGGTCCCATTTTTGGGGCCAGAATCTGGCACCAAAAATAGGCCCCCATTTTCAATCAATTTCTTCCCTCGGAATTATATTTGGGGACCCTATATATAATAAGGCTTTGTCTTTCACTTCCTGCAGCGCTCGAGCAGGTCATGACATTTTGGCGGACCATCTGCTATTGCCACAGCAGGTTCGCGGACAGGGAGCTGCTTTTTATAAATCTGGATGAGACTAGCGTCGGCCACACCATGACACCGCCTATTGGATGTGTGGCAAAGCCACGGACAGCAGGGGGCAAACAGCCGCATGCACAGGTGCTGAAGTAACATGGTCGAGGTGCGTGGACTTATGTCAGCGTGATTTGCAACTGCAAGCACATCCAAGGGAAGTTGCCTCATTTTCTCATTGGCACCCAGGTGAAACTCATGAAGAAGCTCTTGCGCGCCCAGCGCGCTTTGCCACAAACTCGTTTGCGTGTTTTGCGGCAAAAGTCCGCTTGGACCTCTGCTGCCAACAGTGCCCAAATTCTCAAAGAGATCGCAGAAGTGTTGAAAACTTTTCCGTCAAAACAAGGCGTTGTACTTCTTGATTGTGCGCCGGCACACCTGCCACGGCAGGTCATGGCAATGGCACGCAAGTGCAAGCTGCAGCTTGTATATATCCCAGCGCAGACAACGGATTACCTACAGCCGCTTGATCTGCAAGGCTTCTCCCCTTTTAAACAATATTTGAAAAGGAAGCACCAGGAGTTGCGCTCATATTCAGAGCATGGTTTAGTGCCTCCTCTGGCCTGGCTATGGCAGTGCATGCAAGCCCCACACGAATTTTGGGCAGCTCGGCAATGGCAGAAAATCTTCGATGCAGTGGGCTGCAATGGCCCAGGTCAAGTGCACAAAGCGCTTCAACACTTGATGGGTGCAGGGGTGCCTTGGCCTGGGCCTGACAGGCCGACACCCCAGCAGATGCAGTGCGTTTGGCCAGCGCAACGCCAAATGGCGCACGCGTATAAGGCTCTTTTTCTTTGATGCTGCCGCTCCGGGTGGATCCAAAAGATTTGCAGACGTGGGTGGCACTATAGGACAAAGATTTTTTTTCCATAATACTGTATATATATACATAATTATATTATAACTATATATATATGAAATGTGCATCCCACGAGGAGTCTTGTAAGCGAGATTGAAAATGATTTAATGCTCGAGCTCACATGAATGATCATCTCAATCATGTCTGCCATTTTATGGATCAAGCCATGGGGGATTCCATGGCAGCCTTGGTGGCAGAAAGAGGCTTCCCACTTTGGGGACCAAAGTTGAAAATCTCCGGGGCTCAGAAACCAAAAGCGTCGCCCTGAATCCGTGGAGGCGGTGTCGTTTCAGAAACGCAGTAGCCCGGGCAGCATTGGATGTATATGGACTATATGGATATATCAAGTAGAATTACTATCCATGTGCGTACCAGACATCCCTCACCAATATTGAACATGGCTCCTTTTCAGGAAAATAATAACACAACGTTGGTCGTCCACCATTTCTGAGAAGACTCAAAGCAACATGAAAGTTCTTTGGAGCGTTGTGATTTTGACCACTGAAGATTCACGACTAAAATGGCTTGCCATCTTGCAATGTGTCGTCTGACAAGTCTGTCGTATCATCCCACCAACCTATTATAAGGAGATACGACAGACCTGTATGTAGTCGTCACATGTCGTCACCTATCATGACCTGTAAGACTTTACAACTGATGCTGAACAGGTCTGGCATCTTTACGAAAAAAATCGCAACAGTAAAGGCAAAACAAAAGCATAAATGGCCCACCAGGGCGGTTGCACCTCTGCCTCATCTGGTGGCGGCTTCTTTTTCTTCTTCTTGGGAGGAAGGATCAAGTCCTCTCAATGGTGCTGACATGGTGATATCATCCATTTGCCCAACTTTGGGTGATTTTTGAAAAGAACAAAACACATCAATACAATATCAATACCATATAGTGGATATTAGTGGATGTGGATGTATATATGTGTATAGCCAACTACCACATGTTCGCGTCGGTACTTGCCACGTACTTCACCAGTCAGCCGTCCGCAGTCTATGTGCACCTGTGACTCGCTAGCTTTGTTGCATCCTTTCACATAGATTCCACGTAGATAGGCTTGGTGAAGAACTGAAGAGGCTGGCACCTGCTGATCTTGCTATGTTTCATTATTTTTCTAGATCTTTCTGTACTAAACTAAACAATCCCAGTTTTGGTTACGGGCTTCTGATTAGTTCTGATTCTTGTGGGGGTGGGTGCTCGGCAAACTCCTCAGGAGGTCTCTGGGTGCATGTGAAAACACGACCGAGCGCTCCGACATTGGATAAGCTGGACCCAGATTCTTCATTACCAGGTTTCATTGCAAGGGTAGTAAGTACAGGTTTGTATCTGGGGATCCCTGGAAATTCATCTGACATGCATCGCTGCATCCCCCCAAAAAAATCCCATCGACACGGGGCAGCCCCAGTCCTGATTCTCCATCATGTAGTCCTGCCAGTGAAACAACTCTTAGACGAGGCTAGTTGAGCATTGGCACCACGCTCCAGAAACTTTGAGATGAAATCCCCCAATGGATCCAAGAATGATCGACCTTTTTTTTGGAGTTCCAAACCGACCAGAATTTAAGTCTCCATCCATCCGAAGATGGGAGGTCTCAATGTCCGTGGTTTCGAATGGAGGATATCAACATTAAAAAAAACACAAAGCTCGTGGGTTTCCCCTGGCACTAATGGCTATGCCTAAGCGACTTTTTCAAGAATTCAAACAAAAACAATGAATGTCAAATTGATCATTCTCGATGAATAAATATGAATAATTATCATTCACCCTGGAATAAGGCACATCATTCCAAATATATGCTTTGTTATCTTTGTTGACTCAAAATGTCACTGGATGTCTCGTCGCATGGCATGCAGCAGATCTTTCACCAGATCATATTCCATCTGCAATGCTGTACATCAGCTTGCTGTAGCTTGACTTACCCTCTGGTTATTTAACATAGCCATGGGAAATGGCCCATTTATAGATGGTTTACCTATTAAAAATGGTGATTTTCCATGGCTATGTTAGATAACCAGATGGTAAATATCCAAGATTTCATTCAGACTGTGTTGACACACTGGAGCGCATGCACACACAAACGTATGTTACATGTGCACATGTTCAAATCTGCTCCTATCGGCTAGGTTGGACATCATCTACAGAAAGCGTCCTGATCCTCCGACTTGAGTATACAATATACGTACATTTAATACATCAAATTATATACACAACCTGACAAAGCATGTCATCACAAACACTACCAACGTTCTTTGCCATCATTTAAAGTCTCAGCTCGCGCGTGCGCACTCCGCACTCAGCCAGCTTTCAGCACCTCAGACGTGGCAGGCAGGAGAGGAAGGTACTTCACCCCTCTGGGATTGTGACGGATTCTGCTTGTGACTGGGCATTTGGGATGAACATAAATTTATGGATCGCCCAAGTGAAGCTCCCACGTTAATAATGGTGCATGCTATACCTTCTACCCAGAAAAAAGGTGGTCTAGTGCCTATACTGGAAATCCGCCTGGTACATGATGTACAGTATATTATACATATAATATAATGCAAAAGAATAACAAACATATAATGATGATTAATGCTGTATAATGCGTATGCTCACTCAGCTGCATTCTACCCTGGCTCTCTTTTTTCAAGCCGCCACCAGGCGGGATCTCTGGACGTCGCAGAATTGCTCGTCCCTAAGCCAGATGCAACGTGGAGCTGACATGGAGCCAACTGCACAAAGGAAGGAACAACCCCACGGCACACCAGGTCCGGAAGTCTCCACACTTTCAGGTTGGTGGTTTCAACCAACCCCTCTGAAAAATATGAGTCAGTTGGGATGATGAAATTCCCAATATATGGCAAAATAAGAATTCATGTTCCAAACCACCAACCAGCTTTAGAAGTCAGTGGTTGTCCCACATTGAAATCCTCAATGACTTTTTTTTGTGATCGACTCAACTGCAATGAAACCCATCCTGGCCATCCAAGCTCGTTCTGCCAGTTTCAACCATGGACCCTCAATTTCAACCAAGCTTTACAAGACCATTATTTTACTCGATACAAGTATATATACTTTTCTATGTAGTGACACACTAATTCGTTTGGACTACCAATATCATTCCTAATATCATTCCTAATATCATTCCTAATATATATATATATATATCATTCCTAATATCATTCCTAATATATATATATATATATATCATTCCTAATATCATTCCTAATCATTTTTAATATATTCCTAATATAATTCCATATTTACCCAGTGAGACTTCCAAACCTTCAGCGAAGCTGTAGGCACTTGGCCGTCTCAGGGGCCACCGGGATGGACTCCGACTGTACAAGGCGTCACGGTGGGCAAAATTTCACGACCAGAAGCAACGCCTGAGTCGGCTGGAGCGACGATCCAAAACTCAGGGGATGATATCCATCAATGGTTTTTTCGGGATCCAAAGCTCTTATCAAAAGAGATCTGGACAGTCGGACAGGGATTCGGTTTACCAAATTTTCTGACAATGGCCATATGGCTGTATCGTTTGTAGAATGAATTCGGATCAGGGATATCTCGATTGAAACACCATTCCAGTGGGCTCAACTCGTTGAACATATGTGTTCGATCCCTCCGCGTCATTCTGGGCGCTCCTTGGGCGTTCAAGGCGGTCAGGCAATGTCAGGCATCCAGCAGCCACTTCAGTCCAGTGAGCCAGTACTTGTGTTGCTGCCAATATTGGGAAATCAAGTCCTGGAGGCTCGGAGAACCAGAACCATGACCATGGTAGAAGCCAGGTCAACTGTTTGAGCCCATGAACACTTTCCGCTGTTTGGTGGGACTTATGTGGGCTTTTTTTTCTGGGGGACCCCAAAAATCTGACGTGTGCAGTGTGGTTTTGCCTGAAAATAGGCTATCCCGGCTATCCTAAATCTTCTGGCTAGTCATCATCTCTGTTGAAAGGGTTATTAGTGATATACACCATTTTTAGACACACCCAAATATCAAACTATTGCTTATATTGTATATATGTATATATTATAAGTTTATATAAAATATCATCATTATATCATATTATATCCCATTACAAGGTTTGGCTACCCCCTCAAAAACCCAATGCTGGTTCAATCCTTACTTTTGATGGTGTAGTCCCCGCCAAAATTGGCTGCATAATCCTGGGTTCACTTTCCTCTATACACACAACTTTTGGTAAAATCCCTACTGTTTGACGGTTAAAGTCCAAGGTACATATACCCTCTTGCAATTCCACATGACTATGCAACATTACAATTTCCAAAAATCGAAACACATCGAACTAAATGGCCCATGTAATTTTCATAGCCATGTTATTGGAATGTCTACATACCCAATGCTATTTTCATGGGGGAATCCGGGGGAATGGGATGAATGTTAATAGTATGGGTCACCCCCAGTCCCTACTAAGCACCGGTGTCAAAAGCTGTGTCTCCTGTATGATTTTCTGCGCCTCGGCCCTACGCCGAACATCGGCCGTCACCGCCTCCGCAAAGCGACGCCTGGGGATGGGATGAATGTGGGATGGTCGTCCATGCCATGGGAAGCCCTATAATAGGTGTATATATAATATATTATAATATATTATATATAATTAATATATAATTATATGATGGCCGGTATAGAAACTGTGTATATATAATCATACAATGGCCGGTATATAAATCCCTATGGATTGATTTGCTTGATGACCACCTCTCAATATGGGTACTAGCAATCCTTCTTTTTAACCATGGCACACATTATTTTACCATGAAGATCCATGAAGATCTATGGAGGATGCGGTGGTTTTGCCGAGAAACATCGAGCACCTAAAGCAACAAAGATTAAAGAAAGGAATTCATAGCAACTAAGAAATACATCAGCAAGTATGGGATACCAGTAAATACCAGCAGTATAATTTGGGTTGCACAAAATATCACAAACCTCGAAAAACAAAGAGCAAATATGGATAGAATCTAATCATTAACAAACTGTGGGGGTTGACCACCTGGCACCATGGGAAACTGCAAAGTTATATGCCGTGATGCCTGTGGATTCAAACATTCACCCTCGTTGGGCATTACGAGCGACAGGGGCCCACCCCATTAGCAAACATGAGATAAACCGCTGGTATCTTCATCCACTCCGTGCCCTTTCTGAGAGCAAGTTGGCATCTTGTTGCAGTCACTCGTCGTGTCAAGGCCAAGGCACAATTTCTCTTGCGCTGAGTCTGGAATCTGCCCAGTCTGGAGCTTCTGGTAAAGAGCATCCAAGCGTAGTGTGACCTGAAAAAGGTGTTCCACATGTTTCGGTGGCCAAATCAAGAATCTGAAAGTCTCTCGGTCTTGAAAGGGCTATTGGTGTGAGTCCAAACCCTGGAAACCGGGAACGTCGCGCAAATAAACAGAATACTGTATCTCGATTATATTGGCGATCTCAGAAAATTCATCATATTAGCATATCCAGGAATAGTGTATACTGATGTATACTGAGTATACAGTATACTGGCATTATTTGACTGCAAAAAAAATATTACTGATCGCCAAATTTGCTGGATCTTAATCATCTCATCTCCCAGTTCTTGCGGGTCCTCGAGATTTTGCTCAGCAGTTTCAATAGATAGAATTCTACACCATCAACAAAGGGCGACCGATGGATATGGGTTTAAATTACTGACCCCAGAGAACAATATACGTTTTAAGTCTAACATCGCGATTCGTGATCAATTTTGTGGGTTTGTTGGTACCCTCCATACCTCAATGCATTGCCAATGTTAGACACCATGCAAACACAAGTTTAGCTGGTTCGTTGGATCTGATCTGGTTAGTAAAATATTCCAATTAATAGCAAAAACATAAACATGTTCATATACATATAGATCTATGTACGTATACATACATATTGTAGATTTATGAAGTGCTACATTAAAGTACCCATCCCAAGGTTCCCCGAGAACGGGGTGATATCACCTTCACCCTCGGCGCCATGCGCTCGCTCTATGTTTGGCACCTCGCGGTTCACGCACTTCGCCGCCGCGCGGTTCATCTTCTCTCTGAAGCTGTCGAGGTCTGCCATGGGAGTTCCGCGGCTGAGACCTGAGGAACGGCAACGGATGCAACGGCACGGAGACGACCCTGGCTATTCACGGGTGAAACATGGTGAAACAGACCATTTCTTCAACAAAGTGGGATTGTTTATATCTCTTCACACGTTACATATTGTCATCTTTCATTTCAGAGCAAACAAGGTGACACCATACATCAGGGACGCTATAGCTCTTGCCGAACTGATTAACATATGCAATGTGTGTGCATGTGTGTATATCAATGTATCATGTGTGTATATCAATCACCATTTCGCGCTGCTCTGCCAGCTCCAACCTTCGCAACAACCCGCCCCGCCCCCCCCGGTTGAACCGCTGGTTGAACCGCCAGACGCAGCTGACAATCAGCACAGCGCGTGCTGGGCAGCAAGGCCTACGGCGGCTCGCGGCTTCGCGTCATGGGATCATCCCAGCGGAGGCGTTTACGGGGATACCGCCAACAGCATCTGGTTTCATCAATGGTAATGGTAATTTAAAAAATTACATATTATCATGGTAATTTCGTGTCATCATGCAATTACCATCAATTGGGAATTTCATCAATTGAATAATGGGGAGATAATTGATAATTATTCATTTTATATTTTAATTAATTATGTGTCCCCATTAATATCCAATTATTCCCCATTAAATTCCCATTAATTATGGTGCTTCACACTTCCAACTTGGGCCGTTGGAAAAAAAACTGTCCTCCCGGAAGTTGGCACTGGCGCCCCCTGTCTTCAAGAACCAATGTCCAACTGGACGACCGAAACCCTACCAAAAATTGCAGACCCGGAAATACATCGAAAAAAATTGAGCTCTCAAGATCTTCAAAGCTGCAGCTTTTGGCTTCCCCTACTGCCGTTTCAAGAAGCTTCCTGCCGCTTCCAGCATCTTCCAGCCTGCTTGGGACAATCCAAGCATTGGCCGCGACCTCCAGCGTTGGGCACACCCCAAACTCGACCATGGGCATCACGGGATTCCTTGGGCGGGCAATGGAGGGGATCCTGTCAGTTCCAGAGCTCAATTCCAGCAGCCATAATTCAGACCCATGAGCAATCAGAATAACTGGCAGAAAATCAAAATCAGAGTCATCAAAGGCTCTCCTAAATATATCTAAATAGCCTACAATACATTTCTCTTCAAACAACGTACTGGTTTCTATTCATCTGGACTTGGAATTCATCTATCGTCTATCAGAGTCTATCACAACAACTGACCATCCCGTTGGACCTCCTTTCTGCGTTACTTTTTGTCAGAAAAGTTGTTCATTGTGTGTGGTCCATGTTTCTCCATGTTTTTCATGTTCTCCATGTTTTTCATGTTTTTTCATTCATCAACTCTACCTTCATGGTGTCTTTCATTCAAAACTCAAAACCAAACACATCTGACAAGAACTTCATGTTCACAAAGACAAAAACAACAAAGACTCACCAAACTGTCACAATATGCTTACATGAACATGACCCGTAAACCAACGCTGCTACTGCCTAGCTAGCCTAGATTCAGGATGGTTCAGGATGATTCAGGAACCATTTCCAAACTCAGTCCGTGGCAAGCAGCGTATTTGGCAACGCTCGAAGCGGCTGCAGGATGACTGGATGTTGCAGGTTGCGACGGTGCCTCATAAAAGGATTGCAGGGCTGTCTCAACGTTTCCAAGTGTCCCCAATAATTATTAATTGGGGGTTGGTTGTGCATCTTGGGACCCATATGTCGGGCGGGGACTCCTTCAATATAGGTCATGATGGTCCTGCCATTCCGCACAAGAATCCTTCTGTATAGATTCGCGAAACGGTATTGTTCTGCCCACCCAAGGCCATTGTGACCGGGGCACCACGGCAATACTCCTAAAGCTATAAGGGACTATGACTATGACTCGTCCAGCAGTCAGTGTGACATCACACGGGTATTGAAGTGTGAGGTTTCAAAATCGCCCGATCACCATGGAAGCATCTCCAACAAAGCCTCTTTCTCGATGATGTATCATCTGTCATATCTGGTCAGGATCACATGTATATAATATTATATATTCATCATGCCCAAATTGTATTATTTCTGAAGCCCTGGAACTCCCAAGGACTCAGCTCTCTTGCAAAATGACCAATTCATAAATCATCCAAGTTTTCCAATCCCAGTTTGCCCAGTGACAGGGCCGAAACTTGCGCTAGCCGCGCTTCCGAGATGAGGAAGCACCTCAGCATGGATCATGTCTGGCTCAGGATGAGGATTCCCCTTGGCCATTCGAAATAAGGAAAATGAACATAGGGAAAATGATAGTCATGAGGCTAGGTAGAATGATCCCCTCTGTGGCTCTTCCTTGTCTAGAAAAGTGAAAAATGTTTTAAACCACCAAACAGCGTAAAAGGTGTGTTATGTTCTGGTGCAGTATGAAACCCGTCTTCTTATTGAAGTCTGAACAAATGTTGCCATCCTTGAACTTCAGGAGGGCACATGGCCCCGAAAAGACTGAAAAGTCTGGTGTTATACCTTGCGCAACATATGACACATGACTGGAAATTTTAGAGTGATGGTAGAGCGGCAATTCCATATGATATAATACTTCCATTAATTAATATAGCCATGGAATGCCATGTGTACTGTATATATATATAGGATCCCCCTGCAGATTAAGTCAGTACCCCATCTCGATGATATTTGGTCCATAATCCTAAAAGAGGCCCTCTATAGAATCAGAAACAGGAAATCAAAACTCTATAGAATCTGAAAGCCAGTTTCCAAGACAAGAAAAGGGCGTAATAAAAAAAACAGTTTATTTGGAGCACGTGCTCCAAGATTTTGTAGAGGTAATTGGCAGGGGGATTATATAGGTATGATTAAGATTGATTAAGCCCTAAACCCAAAAGAATACCAAGTACCAAGTGTACCATTAAGCCCTAAACCCAAAAGAATACCAAGTGTCAAGTGTACCAATATGTACCAATTCAAGTTGTCCATTGATAGGCAAAAATACCTCGAATCATCTCAAATCTATTGGTTGAACTGCAATCCAAGGCTCCGCAGGCGCAGGGCTCACCGTTGGCTCCGCCACCTCGCCCGGCAAATGCAGCACCGCGGGCGCCGCCCTTTGCGCCACGGGGGCTGCCTGCGCTTCGGACCAGCCGAAGCAATGCATCCTGGTGGCGCTGGGGATGTGAGGGTAGGGATAGGGTAAGGGATGGGGGCAGATTAGGGGATTGGGGTGGAGATAAGTGGAAGTTCCTCCTTGATCTAGGCGGTCCTCCATTTTAAAGCCCCCCGGCCCGTTGTCCTTCGCCCCAGTGGGGTCACCGGCATCATGGCCAGCTGCATGGTAAGCACACTTTCACAGGTTTTCCGCAACGGGCTGCAGCTGGAAATGGCTTGTCCGAAGAGGAAGGTACTGGGATTGTGATGGATTCGGCTTCTGACTGGGCACTTGGGATGAAAAGAAAGTCATGGATCATCTGTGCCCACCTATTCCAAATCTGCCCATGTTTTGGAAGCATGGCCCATCATCATCTTGCTGGAGCTACAAGACAGAGGTGACCACTTCCAGGCTTCAACCATTAGTCAGGAGACTCAGAAGAATCTATCAGAAGTCAGAAATCACTGGTGAATCACTGGTGAATCACTGGTGATTTCTCTTTTTCTTCGGCCAAAAAGATGTCGCCATCGCACCCAGCACGCCCATCCCCGCAGCCCCTCTGGGAGAGGACCGCCATCCCTTTTTTTTCACCACGTGATACACCTGTCACACACCGAAACACCGACAGAGCGGCCGCCCGCAGCGGCTGCCCGCCGTCGGGTGACCTGCCAAATAAATGACATTGGCGTGTTGTTTGTATACTACCTGGTCAGTTGGGACTATTCAAAAGTACTTACCATCTGGTTATTTAACATACAGTAGCCATGGAAAATCATCATTTTTAATAGGTAAACCATCTATAAATGGGCCATTTCCCATGGCTATGTTAGTCATAGCCAGAGGGTAAAACATCTTAAAACCCATGAATCCATGAATCAGGATTGGGATATTTGGGGATCACTTGACCCTTGGTTTACCTGGGATTTTGGGGTCATGTATGATATGTATGGCAACCCTGATATTGGAGTGGCATGGACCAAAGAAGACACATTTGAACAACACATCAATTACATCTGTGGCACCTTCTTATGTTGGATTTCCCTTCTCAAAATGGAGGTGGGTGGAATTTCCATTCTCCAAAAAATAACAGAGTCTTTTTTTAACCAACAGTGACCCAAAATTCTGTGGTTCCCCATGGTTCCCCAGGTCCAAAGATGTTGTATTTTCACCCCCTGGGAAACCCATGAGGCGCACCTTCCCGGGATGTCCACTGAGGTGGATCGTAAGCGATAGAAGATGATTATGCAGCATATTGCACCGTTAATTGGACCTACTTGGACTATAAATCTATATAAATCTTCCAACAAATTAAATCTTCCAAGAAATTCGCCCCCATCAACCCCCCCAAACAAATCCGAGCGAATCGACTCATGTTTCATACCATCCCATCATCTACCACTTGGCAGGTGCTCGTTCAGTCCAAACAAGAGAGGTGACAAATGTTGGTGGACACTCCTCGTTGTTGCAGAACAAATGTTGTCAAGGTCATGCACCCCGCAAGTGACTGTATCAACCAAGGGGTCGAAGTGATTCAGTGATGGGTGCGACAAGTAGTACAATACACGAGTTCCTATGACCCGTCTACGAACAAACTTAAGCTCTCAACTAAGATTTACCCAGTTTAGGGCAGGCACTCCAAAATTTCATGGTTAATGATCACATGGTTAATGAAGATGGCAATTTCTTGGGATATCATCCCCTATTTTCTCCTGCACTCAATGAGTATAACCATGGGAATGGTTCCAGGGAAAGCAGGACACCTGAATCTTTTGTGAAACCAATCGATGAAAACTAGATTCTCCCCCCCAAAAAAAACAAACAAACAGACAAATAAATAAATAACAATAAATAAATAAATATATTTATAACCCATCAACATCCACCATATCCATCCGTCTCCAACCTCCAGAGGGGATCCCCAAAATCCCAGGGAACCCAGGCTCCTCATCGCCGTCGCGAGTCGTTGCGCGCTCGCGAGTCGCGGCGGCCCTTTCTGTTGCCCCGGTAGGAGGGCGACCGTCGCGGTGGGGAGCGAGGCCTGGGCCCAGGGCTGTGGGGGGGGTAGAAACCTCCATGGGCTTAGATGGGCTTAGTATATACCATGATATACCTCAGATAAGATAAGATATGATATGTCTACTGGGGTATTTGATAAGTATTAGTATTAGTATCAACTGAGGTATAAGGTGAAAAATGGTGGTTGAATCATCAAACATGGGGTTTATAATATATAGTACCGTATTCACTATCCCTGGGGGGAATAGATCCAAAGTAAACCCTGGGGTTCTGGGTTCTGCGGTGGTATCTTTATAATATTCAGGGCATGGGATCAGTCAAATCTCTGCCCCAATATGGCCAATTGATGCCACTTAAGTCTATCCCCTCTTCTTCTTGCTCCTACTGTTGGTGCAATGTTCTTGGTTCATCTTGGTTCTATACCAACCATTGACCGGCGTTTTTGCAACCTGTGAAAGGAATCATGCTACAAGCAGTTGATTGTTGTGGGTCCCAGGATTTCACCGAAACAGCAGAGCTGAGCTCCCCCAACGGCGAGCGACGGCGCGAGTCGGAACCTCACTTGCAGATTTTGCTGCTTTGTTGATTCCCTGGTGATTTTTGCTGGTAACTTTTCGGGTATGTGGTAAATCCTTCCCAACCCACCCTACTGACTTGCTTTTAATATATTTGGCATATCATATCTGGAAATGCATTCTCGTTCCCAAGCCTGACATGAAGGCATTTTTGGGTACTTTACCCGACTTACCATCATGTATGGTGTTGTGAGGCCGCTATATTTTGTCCATAAATGTATTGAAATACAAGAATTTTGAAATTTTGTCAGACAGTTTGGATACTTTGTATTTCTGTGACTGTCCAATTCGACATGTTTCCTCTGCACCTAATTTTTGTGTACAATTGAGGAACCCCAAAACTCCCAATGTTCTCCTAAATCAGACTAATACTCGATTTTGGGGATCCCAGTCTTAAGAATCATATCCCATGTCTTGTTTATAGTTATACTTGACTGATGTCATCATAGGTTCCCTTTTTCTTCTTTCACTTGTATTTCTTCACACCCAAAAAAAATGTCTCGAAACAGCAATTCTCAACTGAATTTAGAATTTTCTCATAATCATCATCATAATCTTCAATGTAAAATTCACATATGTTACATAAATTTACCATATCTATCCATAGTTTCCCACCATCAACTGCTGCTGTTCCCCGGTTCCCTTTTTGGGCATCCCCGGACGGCGCCGCGGCGGGGAGCGCCCCCGGGAGTCGCTGCGGCGGTCATCGTCGCCGCGCAGCTTCTCCTGGCGCATCATCATATCATGACTATAACTGGAAAAAATCATGAATGATAACAATGTTGTATGTATAATTATAATATATGTATGTCTATATGTACATATATATGTATACATATGTTATATATGTACATATGTGTGATGTATATAATTATACCCCCAAACTAACATATTTGGAACATGATCACACTTTGACCACTGGCCCACAGCCCCGGTTAGTAAGTCCTGCACGAGCTCGTTCACCAAGCGCTCTGCAGCCTAACTGTGACAAAGCTGGAGGAAATCCTCCAAAAACTTGGATTTTGCCATAGTTTGACCAGCAAAAGCCCGGAAAAATGGCTCGGACTCAGAAAATATGGAGATTTGAGCAACGGCAACTGGGAGATACTGGGAGTGACCCCACAAATCTGAGCTTCAACGGGTTGATTCAACGCAAACTCGTCATCACCTATGGATCAATCCACCAGAATCTCCAAGATCCCAGGATGTACAGAATTAATCATCCCATTTACTCCCCATATTAAAACTGTACATGTACATGAGCCAATATGTATAATATATACTGGTATTATATATATTATTATATTATAATATTATCAAAATATAAATATAAAATAGTATAAATATACAGTATTATATAGTAATATATCATGTAATATATATATATATAGTATTATATAGTTATCCCCACCAAGTCTCCAACTTCGCATCCTCATCCCATCACCAAGGCGCCATCCGCCCGGTGGTGGAAACTTTGGAGCCCAATTCGTGGCTGAAGATGCAGAGCCGCTCGTCTCCGCGACCATCCAGCGCCATGAACATGTAGGTGGCCGTCCTGGTGGGACGTCGCTTGGGAAAAAATAAATCTGGGGAGAGGTTGGATATGGTTGGATGGTGAGCCAATCCGGTAGAAAGTCATCTAAGAAAATCTATGGAAATCTTGGGAGAAAACGAAAAGTCAAGAGATGTCAAGAGAAAACCAGCGTTCTGAAATTTAAAATCCTAGGTTTGAGGTTGGACGTGGACCCAAGGTTTGGTTTTGGTGGAACAATTCTTGGGTAGAACAGACCAATGGAACAGCTCGACGAAATGAGAAAACGAGTGCCGAGATGAAGCGTTTGGATTGATCTACCTGCATCTATTCGTCCAGAAAGAGGGGGAAGATCCCAAAACTATGCTGAGAGAATTATGATGAAGCACTGGATAGTGGGATACCCTCAGATGAGACAAACCCACTTTCTGTATGTCCCAAAATTTGGTATTATGATGCATTATGGTATCCCCCAAATACCCTGGTTAATCATCAGGTTCCCCAATGAATGGCTAGACTCAATTATCCAACATGAAGTAGACAGTATACAATAATTATCCATAGTACTCCATTGTTATATGCCCAAATTTTGGTGATTACATCATCATTTTCCTGGCCATAAATACTGTAATTGATCCAAATCCGCTGGATGTCGCTGGTGAATCATCATGTTCGTGTTCCCCAATAGTATCCCATATCCAATAGCATCCATAAAAAAATTGACGCTGCAACCCCCCTCTTTTTCAGACCAGGCTTAGTGTACACTGCAACCGAGGCTCTCATGTTCCATGCGACGCAACTCGCTACCGCGATTGCCAGTGACCCAGCCCTTGCCTCGTGGCTTTTAACGTTCAGCGGGTGCCGCTCCCGGGATATTGGATGAGTATAGATGAGTAGAACAATGTGGGGGGTTCCATAAATGGAGGTACCTCCAAAACCATGGGTTTCAATACTAAAATGGTCTAATTTTCGACAATTTGGTACCCCTATTTTAGGAAGCCCAATATGGAAGTGTGCATTTCTTCCCTGCTGGATGGTTGTTGGTCTGTTTGAACTTCCAAGTTTAAAGTGTGTGACTATAGACTATACGAGTAGATGATACTAAATTACTAAATGACGAAGTAGTTAGCAGGTGTGAAATGTATTTCTGGTTGGTGGTATACCTACCCCTCTGAAAAATATGAAAGTCAGTTGGAATGATTATTCCCAATATATGGAAAAATAAGAATTCATGTTCCAAACCACCAACCAGATTTGCATGATAATTAATTGTCAGGGCCCAATGACAATTCACCAACTCTGGGGATTCCAAGCCCCTTTTTCTAGCCAACCCTGAGTCCCTGGCAGTTGGCGGGAATATGCATTTCCTCAGTGCCAAATCCCCGGCTTCCACAGAAAGGCAGGTTGGCAGCCGCCAGTGACCCCCAAAATGAGATGATGCAAAACTCAAAACGCATCCTGGAGCGGATCAACACCCATACGAGTACTAAGAAACCTGGACCCAGGTTGCTCATTGGAAGATGTTCCATTTATGTCAATCAATCATCTCCATGGTGGAAAACATGCCATTCATTATCCATATCCGATTTGACCAAGGCTCTGTGCAATCTTCCCGATCCGTCACATCTGGGATCGTCACAGCGCCTGATGAAGGCATGCAGTGCTGATCAACTCCCGAGAATTGGATGCTGTACTAAATGAAATGATCGAAATATCTCTACATATATAAATGATCAGTTCTTAAATGTTCTTAAATATATCAAAATGATCAATTCATATCAATTATTCTAGTTTTGCGCTTCTATATATCATATTTCGATATTGGTACCCAATTTTGACCCATGCCCATTCTGAAAAACAGTTGTCCTATTTCCCCACCTGCCAGGTGAGGGTTGTTAGATTTTATCTAAGTTGCCTGCTCCTCCTCCTCCTGCCTCCTCTCCTCCTCCTCTCGTCGTCCTCCTCTCGTTGTCCTCGTCGTCCCTCTCGTCGTCCTCCTCTCGTTGTCCTCCTCGTCTCGTTGTCCTCCTCGTCCTCCTGCTCAACTGCGACTCGCGATCCACAGTGTTCGCTGCCGGACCTCAACCACGACCATCCACGCCCAGTGTTCCCTGCCGGACCTCAACCACGGCCATCCACGCCCAGTGGTCCCTGCCGGACCTCAACCACGACCATCCACGCCCAGTGTTCCCTGCCGGACCTCAACCACGACCATCCACGCCCAGTGTTCCCTGCCGGACCTCGTGTAGGAAGATAAAATGTCAGATAGAGTGCCAGAAGATTTGCCAGGTAGAATGCCAGAAAATATGCCAGAAGATATGCCAGATAGATATGCCAGAAGATATTTCAGAAGATATGCCAGATAGAATGCCAGATAGAATGCCAGATAGAATGCCAGAAGATATGTCAGAATACATGCCAGAAGATATGCCAGATAGAATGCCAGATAGAATGCCAGAAGATATGTCAGATAGAATGCCAGAAGATATGCCAGATAGAATGCCAGAAGATTTGCCAGATAGAATGCCAGAAGATATGCCAGAAGATATGCCAGATAGAATGCCAAATAGAATGTCACAAGATATGTCAGATAGAATGCCAGAAGATGTGCCAGTAAGAACATGTATAAATGTCATGGTGGGGATCACACGAAGTAAAGTAATTCATATTTTTTGGCCAAAGGAAGATGGTCAGCATCTTCCGCCAATCTTTTGTTTCAATTGTTTTGTGAAGGCCACAGAACTGTAACAATACAAAGGTCACAACTGGATGTTTATCAGAGTTGGCAAGTTCTGAACGGCACTTGATAGCCATGGTACATAAGTACCCCAAGTATCCCTAAGTGGTGGTTATCCCCATTGATCCTAGCGTAACCATGGTACTTGAACATCCAGGCAGGGATGGTAGGGATAACATCCACGAATTTTCGCCACCTTTGAGCTGCTGAAGGAGCCATCCGATGTACTCCTTGCATCTTTTTCGTTCCTGGCGGTGTCCAGTCTGAATGGCAAGTGCTCCCAATGGAAGACCAACAGTGGAACCACATTTCTTTTGGGCTGTGTTTAGCTTTGACTCATTCAGATTCTTAAGGTTGGCTATCTCTGAGTTTTTCAGATTGTCCATCTTATGAAAGAGCTGCACGTATCTTTCGATGTTACGTTCAGGATGGTGTCTATAGAGCAGCTAGGCCTTCCCCAGTTTCCACCAGGAATGTCAAGTTAGCATCCCTCAAAAGTCACCCCGAGTCATAGCAGATGCCATCAGCTGCACATCGGCGCCTTCAAAATTCCTGCCATGAAGGCATAGCGTCCCACAAACTGCAGAATGCAGCCCGCTGCCTTAAGGTTGGCAGGTCACGGTATGGTCATCCACAGGATCCACAAAAATCCAGGTTAGCGGTACACCTTGACTGATAGCAGTAGGTTGTACACTTGAGTTCAAACCTCCAATGGCTCAGAAAAATGTGCAATGAAATGACATGTGACATAGCCAAACTAACTGGTCCCAAAGTATCTCGCCGACCCAAATTTTGGCAGTGGAATTCAATGTTTGATCCCACTGAATCCTGAGATCCTACACTGAGATCCTACAGGCCTTCTCGATCTTCTTCTGAGTCGCAGCTTCCTTACCGATGACATAGCTGAGCTCATCTTCTTTGATGGCCTGATGGTTCCCCGTTGGACATCAACACTGATGGGTATCTCCAATCATTTGATTTGAAGGTGCTCAAAATCCTCACAGACAGTTGAGGAAAACCCCATCACAGGAGTACCTCCTCAAAGTCTATTTTGCAACTGGCTCATGGCTATCGTTTTATGGCCATAGTCTTACTCGCAGAAGTTGCTTCCAGAAACCTCAAGAGCCTCCCAAACTCTAGATGTTCCAGCATTGTTAGGCATTGTTATCATTCCTCCAATCCCATCGGTTGAGTCATTGTTTTCCTCCAATCTCAGGTTTACATGCCCTGGCTGGACATCAAAATCAAAACTGGGCCCGGCACCATACGATCAGTGTCAAAGCCTCGCGAGTCTGACAACTTCTCCCTGGCATCACAAGGCGCCAGCATCACTTTTTCAAAGCAATTCACCATCAACACTACAATGATGGCTCATTTTGGGGCATCTCCGCCATGTTGAGACAAACCCATGTCACTCAAAAAGAAAATCAAATAGACCGTTTTCTGACCATACCTTCGGGGGTGTCAATTCAGGGCCATGGCTAGCAAATGACATGCTTCAAGTTTTTGGGTGCTTTCAACATGACAAGGGCCTCAGGCCGCGTGAGAAGTGCCCTGGGGCCTTGCGCGTTTGCTCAGGGTGAAGGATGCGGTGGTGGATGGTGGTGGGTTGAACAACCCCAAAGGTAATGTGCCGTGTAAGTGCCACCAAAATGGGGAAAGAACCAAGGAGAATCAGGCTATGTGAGCACTGGAAACTGATGAAACTGGTCTTTTAATCACCCCTTGACTTCTTCTGGACCTCCCAGCACAAGTTTTGCCTTCTTTTCGATCTCGTTCATGCACTTCAGCTCGGCGCCTGGATGAGGCCGTCCAAGACGGAGAGACGGAAGTGAGGTGGATGATGATTTCATCATTGAGTTGAGAAAAAAGCAGTGTTCTATCATTCCATTACACTGGCTGGTTAGTAGTTGGTAGATATGATATGATATTCCCATCATGGATTGTGATTCCCAAATAGATTGGATATGATTGGATAGTATAACCCCCTACAACAATTAACGAGCAAACGTTCAATATATAATATGAGTCTCTTCCCCAAACAGGTCACGAGAAGGCAATAGACGAATAGAACTGGGTCAAGTCAAATCCTGGCTTCAACCTGGGATTGACCTCTGGTGCCCTGGCACCGACAGAACTTTGACCAATACCCAAATGGGTATGGCTCAAAAGGGGTACCAACGGACCCGTATAATTAATAGGTCATCTTGGCCTATTTTATCTATGACACCATCCAATTTCGGGCTCAATAATGGTCGAACTATAGCCATTCTCATTTGCGGGTACAGTCAATCATTGGATCCGTCATGATCCGTCCTTTGAGGATCCATCTTTTTACATAAACTGGAAAATCCGATCCATGTCCTTTTCTCAATAAACGTATCAGCTTACACACATCCCATCCCGATCCATATCTGGATGCCCTGCCCCCTGCCTCTGCGGCCCCGCTCGTTGCCGCAGATGATGAGCTTCTCCGCCTGCCCCGAGCGGCCGCCCTTCTCGCCGTCCTCCAGCCGCCGGAGGGAGAAAGGTGGCCATGTTTGGAAGGGACGACTTCTTCGGTGCGAAAAAAATGTTCCAAGTGATCTTACTTCATGGAAGAATTGAGTAACAATCTGGTAATAAAGACGAAAAATATCGAAAATTCTTGTAAAAAAGAAACTAAAGCCCCATGATTTCCTGAAATATGGGTTCCTTTTTGAGTAATATCCAATTTACACCAATTTACACCAACTTCCACCTGAAAGGTCTAGGGTGTCTGACCCACATTGCTGCTACAGCAGCTTCATGGATCCCTGTCCTTGGTCATGAAGAACATGAGGGTTCCCCACCTTGGAAAGCGTGGCTTTCCCATTGATGCCCTGCTGGTAGGCCGGCCCATCTTCATCCATGTCTTCTGAAAAACGGTTGTCATTTGAACTCTTGGTTGTCGTTGTTGTTGGTCAAAAAGCTCCCTTCATTCCGCAAGGATTGTGGCTTGATAACGCTGATTTTTGGTGGGTCAGTGTATGTAGGCGTATCTGAAATGCCAATGGATTGTCATCACTTTCCCCATTCAAACGGCCATAAATTGTGGTATACTGCACGTTTTGTCAAACCCATGTGGATGTCAGCAACTACCCGTTTAGGTTTGTCTGAAAATTCTAGGACATCCATGTTCCTACGTATTACAATTGCAATTTTATGCAATGTTACGATAGTTTACCTCAATCCCCCCTTTCCAGACCGACCCAAATATCATAATTGTCAGTGTTGGTTATCTCACCTTTATCATATTTATAGTGGCTATATATATATATTCCTATTGAATCCCCAAAATATAGATATATCTACCATAAACATCCATAAACCATATACCCTCTGGTAAACTAACATAGCTATGGAAAATCATTATTTGAATAGGTAAATCCCCTATAAATGGTCCATATTTCATAGCTGTTAGTTTACCAGAGGGTAGTTATTGGAGCTATAAACCATATATTTATTCCCAACATAGATATATATCTTATCTACCATAAACCATATAGTTATTGGAGTTATAAACCAACTCAACATCCCCCAATTTTTATTGGTGAACTCCACCGCGCCCCAGGCTGCTATATCTTATCTACCATAAACCATATAGTTCTTGGAGCTATAAACCAACTCAACATCCCCCAATTTTTCTTGGTGAACTCCACCGCGCCCCAGGCTGCTATATCTTATCTACCATAAACCATATAGTTCTTGGAGCTATAAACCAACTCAACATCCCCCAATTTTTCTTGGTGAACTCCACCGCGCCCCAGGCTGCTATATCTTATCTACCATAAACCATATAGTTCTTGGAGCTATAAACCAACTCAACATCCCCCAATTTTTCTTGGTGAACTCCACCGCGCCCCAGGCTGCTATATCTTATCTACCATAAACCACAACTCAACATCCCCCAATTTTTATTGGTGAACTCCACCACCCCCCCCAGCGGCTGCTGCCCGGCAACTCCTCTTCCATCCGGCCCAAGGTGGCACGGCGGCTGCCGGTGATGTAACCGATGCAGTCACTGGGGACCTGCTGGGGGCTGTCCCCAGATTTTCGGGGGAAACGATCCAACATATCCCCCTGGATTTCCATGGGGAAAATCATGGGAAATTGATGATGAATGATACAAACATCAAATCTGGATAAATCTCTGGGGGTAGCCTAGCCTATCACACAGGTCTAGTTTGTGAAGCTCGCTAGGACAATTCCACGTCATGGGGGAACACCCCAACGTTTGTTTCTCGCACTCCAGAGGTGATGGAATATGGGTATGGGCCAGAACCGGAATGACCTACAAAGCCGCTAAATGGATGTTCGTCACCTCGAAATTGGCCCTATAGATACAATAAGTATTGGCCCATCCCAATAATCATCCTCCACATATTCTTGTATAGTCAGAATACTTCAAGTCATCCAGACTCCGTACTTCAGCAATTTTCCCACGCAGTTGGAGCTGAAAGAAGCACGGCCACACAGATTCCACGCACACTGAGTTCTGGACGTGAACAACACCTTGGTTTCAACATCTGTGCGCCCCCAATGAGTTTAAGCATGATTGAGACCTTGATCTCCTGATCTCTTGGGATGTCAAGAGTCCTAGTTCTGAACAGCTCCACCAATATCTTTCGCCATCTCCACCAATCATGTTGGGAAAGTTCAGTTATGCTCTTATGGAAGGTCGCTTCAACGTAGAAACACCATTTGGGTCGCCCCAACCACAGCAAGAAACACCCGAACTGCTGTATAGCAAAGGCAACTGTCATTTATTCTAACTTTGTCAATGTAGATTTTAACATATTTTAACATACAATTAACAGTTGTAGTATCAATTGTAATACGTAATTAAATAATCTGAAATAGTCGCATCCCCTTTCGACATTCTATTCCTATGCTTTCACACTCGATCAACATCCGCTCGCCAAGGGGCAGCAGTCGTCACGATCCTCCCAGCCGTCCACATAAACGGGACCTTCTAATTGGGCGAAGAGCCACCTGGGCTAAGCTGGGGCCCGGGGAACCAGATGGTTCCTATGTGGCCAATCAAACGTGGCAAGTGGAAAATACATCTAATTGTAGATGAAAATGAGGGTTTTAGTGGGAAAATCATCTAAAGATGGGGGATTTAAAATTGTACCATGCTTGATTGGAAGAGGGTATTCCTGTGAGATTGACGGTTCTTCCTTTTCAGGTTCCCTTCAATTCTGGGATCCTAGGTCAAATTACTCGGATTCCTGAACTTGACAAGTGGTTGGTGCTCGTATCCCAGTATTTTATTCCAGGTATGAGGGGTTGCAAGCCCGGCTGCAAACCATCAGTCAAAAGTGATAGAAAGTGTATATACGTGTTATATAATGTTATATATATATGAGTTACCACTGTTTTTGTAAGATTTTAGTTTCTGATGTTACTCTTCAATTTTTTTGGAGGTTGCTATTACTGGTTCCAGTCTTCATCCCAGTCCCCATCCTGCCGCCACTCACCGGGCTCCGCCACTTCATGTAGTCCTTTGCACGGCGGCGTTCCGCCCGGGTCCCTGAGAACAAACAGGTGTGGCCCACGTACCTTGGTAGATGGAGACACCGGACATGGCTTGGTTAAGGATCTGTTGTGGGGGGTCGTATCATGGGTTCTCAATGGTTCTCATCTAGGTTGCTTGGTTGCTTGGTTGCTTGGTTGCCAGTATTGAGACCACAAAGTACTTGGTGGCCGCCAACGGTTTCACTAAGTTGGCTACTACAAGCAAATGCACAGCAATTGTTGAGCAGGTTGATCAGAATAGTCGTTTCTAACCTATAACAAAGCCATGGGTTACTATTGCTATATCAGTCAGTTACGACCAGTTACGGACGGTTAATTTTCTATGACCTATAGCCCAAAACAACAGTCCCTACAGCTGCCTGAAGTGCAAACCAAGGATCTGCACGATGCAGCCTGTACAAATTCGAACAGCAGCCAGTCTTCAATCCGGCTGGTGGTCTCAACCCTGTGAAAATAGCCCTCAATGGAGGATTACTGTATCGTTCCAAGTACAGGTGGAACATCCGGAACCCTTCAAAGACACAAATCAGCAATCCATCACCATCTGTTGCCCTTCCAAAGATGGTATATGTGCATTTGATGGTATATGTGTGAACATGACTCTAATAAAGGCACAGGCATGTAGCAATACATCCCGTACATGGATGGTAGGGGATTTGTACTTCATTTAATGAAGAGCCATTGCACTTCAAACTGAGGAGGGATCGACCTGGCAGACCCCTCAACTTCTTCAACTGCCACACAGTATCAGCCAAGCAGAAAATGTCGTAACAAGACTCTCAAACCATAATATACTTCCAAAAACCAATCTCCCAATCTATATATAGTCTATATATAGTCTATGTATAGTCTATATATAGTCTATGTATAGTCTATATATATAGTCTATATATTAGTCTATATATATATATATCATTAAAAAAAAAAAACTATAATTATATATTAAAATATCACAAAATCTGAGACACCTTAGGCACATCATGGCACATCAATATCCTTCCCAAAGCTCTCACCTGATGCCCGCTCCAGCTTCTTGCGGGTGCCACCCTGCTTGCCCAAGGCGTACGAGAGCTCATCGTCCTGCAACAACGGTAGATACGGTAGATATGGAACGGAACGGTTGAGCCCCAAACATTCAAGAAATATGGCCTGAAAATGGTGGGTATACCGGTATATCCCAGTAAATCATCATGTTTTTTCTGCTGTCATGTTCAATTTTGGGGGTGTCCACCATTTTTAGGCAAATCCAAGTGGTGAAATTCTAGGCGGAACCGCGTGAAATTGGGATTATCATCAAGCAACAGTGTTGTGGGTGTCACCATAACGGATGAATCAGTGACCCCTCAAGAAGATCCATGGCCACTGAACTATTTTGAAAGCACAAAGGAAATCGGGCCATCTCAGTACATCACGCAGCGGATTGGCTGAGTCTCCAATAACATCCTATGACTGTCCCTTTTCTCCTAGCACTTCCTAACCATTTGCTGACAGCTACCCTTCAGGAAACCAACCTCCACCATGAAACTAGATAATTTACCCATCATTACCCATCAAAATCGGAAAAAACATATAGCCACCATCCTGGTTTCATCACCAGTGGGTCACCATCCTCAACCCACCAGCCTGGAAGGTCATGGTGTCAGTGGACCAGGTGCCTTGGAGAGAAACTCTCCCATTGAAGGGATGGTTCGTTCGTCGTTACCACAGTGGGGTCAGCCATGCATCGTTCGTTTGGAAACCGTAGAGTTATAGGAGTTGATCCATTGTCGGCATGGGAAATCTTCGATATATTTGAAGCCAGTGGACACGCTCAGCGGATGACTTGGAGGTCCCACCATGTTGGACCGATCTAAAGTACCTGACCCTGTGACCCACTGATCTGTCCCTTTTCCAACCTTCAGGATCCTTTCCCTTGTCGCGGTCGATCACTTCGTTCTTGATCTTCCCCAGGTAACCTGGAGCGGGAAAAAAGAGGGGCCCTCCCATCCTCAATCATTCCACATTCATGAACAAATGCCTAAATGGCAGTGTGTCAAAACCTTGGTACCCCTGTAGTTCACATCAAAATAGCTGGGTTAAAATGGATGTTCATCCCATTAAAAATGGTATTTTCATAGGTATTGATCCATAGCCAAATAGGTTTCTCCATGGTGACTGTCATGGTTTCCCATTAAAAATGGTGATTTTCCAGTTCGCTATGTGAAATTACCAGAGGGTATATTCCCAATTATAGCCATTTAATAGGGATAATGATCATTAACCATTGGGTTTAGGGGTACACTATATATCATATTAAACAAAAACATCTGAAACAAGGTCCCACCTGGGCTCTTGGTCTCGATGGCGCTCAGCACCTTCAGCTCTGCGCCACGGCGCCCGCGGATGTCGCCGAAGATCGCCAGCTTCTCGAAGTCCTGGCCACGCCGGCCACGGCGGGGGCCGGGGCTGGTGGGATGCCAGGGCTGGGGATGAGGGAAAAACATGGAAAAACTCGGGAAAAATGGTGGAAAGCTTGGGAAAATCGAGGAAACATGTATGAACATGTATTCATATGATTGAAAAGAGATGAAACTGAAGATAGAAAAAATGGAGAAACATTGATGAAGCCAATGGCAAACAAGAGGAGGAAAAATTGAACATGAATGGAATGAAGGGCAAAAACATGAAAAGGGAAAAAGCACAGTAGAGAAATGTTCAAAATCTATGAAAACTGGCAACATCTTATGAAATGGAAAATAGAACAAACTGTCTTTAAATGGAAGAAGAGATGCCTTTTTGCTGTGACAAATGGTTTGAGTTGGTGATTCACCATCCCTACATGAAAATCATCGTCGTAAAAGTCATCATGTATCATCATCATAACCTCCATAATATCCATCATCATCATCATCATCATCATCATCTTCATCATCTTGATCTACGTAAACTGAATCTTTAGCTCATCTACCCGCAACCTCCAAAAAAAGGACATCCACTGCAGGCTCCAAAGCACGTTCAATCTGACCAGGTCGGTCCTTGTCGCGCCGTCCAGAACCCACTTCACAGAAGAACATCAGAGTACCCCACCTGGAAGTGAGGACGGAAGGCCAATGGTATCAAGGGGGTTAACTGAGAAATAAATCGAAACAACAAAAATCTGGTTATAACAATGTGGATGTTTTATTATATATATATATACCAGGATATATGACCAACCATGTCTCTATGACATATGGGTTTGTCCATAAATTGGGAATCACCAAAATGGCCACTTTACACGGAGAAAATATGAGAAACTTATGACAAACCATGGGATTTCAGGAGCCCTATTTTCTCACAACCCCATATGTAGCCGTGAATTTCTAGTGGGCAAGTGATATGTGCCCAACATGGTCCAAACATCTCCAAACTGACCCTATGATGGTCATTGACTAGGCGATAGCTTCAACACCAAGCAGCTCTTCTTCGATGGTTCGAAGGAAATTGCCAGCCCTTCCCGTGACGAAGCCGACCTGGAACGAATCATCGGTTGCTGTGGAAACATCGAATCATCCTGGAGTATGACCCTGATCCTTCGATTCTTCGATGTGTCAGTAAAGAATATTCTGATATGGTCCTGCTCAGAATTCTATACTTTTGGGCTTGCTCCATCATTGTGGGGAACCTGCCAACCCCTGAAAATTGTACGTGGTTTTCCGTCGAAGCCGGCTCTTCCACACTCTTCCGCATGGTGGTTTCATCCCAACCATTCAACTGGGAAATACAAACAATAAAGCTATAAATATATAAAATTACGCATATAAAACTGATTAAAACTGAAACATCTATAAAATTCTATAAACATCTTATGGTTTCGGAACCACCAACCAGCTTCAGTGCCAGCTTCAGCGAAGCATCTCTAGCAGCCCTTGACGGATGTCGAGCAGCCGTCTCTTGCGGTACCATGAGCATCGTCAGGTCATCATCGTTGTACCTTGGGGATGGGAAGCGCCAACCTGTGGCAGGGATATCTTGGTTTGAATGGATATGTAAATGTATAGAATTGTATAGATATGATATATATATATATATAGATATATTACATATTAATACAATTAATACATATTAATACATATGATTCATATTAGCAGATTTAAAAAGAATGGACCCAACCCCTCACCATCGGGCCTGTCATTGTTGGCAACAGTTCTATGAAAAAATATACCAACATCAGCTGTATATTGATTATATAAAATATCTATCGAATATCTATAGAATATCTATATAGAATATCTATAGAACACCCGAATTGACTCTTGCGCTCAGCTACTCCTCGGTGATGTTGACCGGGCCAGTGCGTTGTGCCATGACACCTTCACCTCAGATGGGGCAACGTCATCCTGGCTGCTCTTTGAGTGACCTAAATGTCTTTTAAGTGCGGCCCTAAGCCACCAACGTGCTGGTTTTAATATGTTTTCATGGGATTCTCAAGGAGATGTATCGTAATAACTTTCGTGAACTATTACGATATCACCAAAGTTATATTGATGTATTACTAAAGTTATTACATCAATATAACGTAACTTTTCGACATCACTATACCGCTGCCAAGCGTCAATATTTCTTGGCTCGCCGGCGTTGAACCTTCGACCCGCGGATCTCCTGAGGCTCCGCGGCTGATCTGTTGGGGTTGGGGGTCGCACCCAAAAAAGGGTCCCAAATGTCCCAACATTATCTATATAGTTAATGGATGTTAATGATTAATGGGATTATAAACCAACTTCCCAACATTTCACCAACATGACATGGCTATACATTCACCAATCTCAATGATCAATATGATCACCATTCTGATCCCTGGAAAAAAATATCCCATCCAATCATCCAGAAAAAAATCGCTAGACAGAACATGATGATGCAAAGCCTGCCCTCCGGCTTTGGGCTGTCAAATATTTTTGTATATGTGTGTTATCAATGTGTCAACGGCAATGTCACCGGCAACGTGTCACCGTCCACGTTGTCCATCATCGCCAAGGCGCCAAAATCAGGTCCCTCTCAAAGAGTTCGATCTCGGCGCCCGAGACGCGTGCGATCCTCGGAAAAGGCAAGCTGGGATTTATAGACCCCCTGCTATTTCCCTGGCTGGTTTCATGGCAGAATGATATGGCAGTGTGTCAAAACCTTGTACCCCTGTAGTTCACATGAAAATAGCTGGGTTAAAATGGATGTTCATCCCCCTAAAAATGGTATTTTCATAGGTATTGATCCATAGCCATACTGCAAAGCAATGCCTGATTCTCTTAGCAGATTTGGGACAAATGGCTGGATCCTCTGGAGAGTCTCGTCCAACGTCACGGAGAGCAAAGGCCACAGGGCCATGGGCAAAAGAAAGCTCGAAGACATACATATCATACATTAGATTCATCAAATAAAAAAAGTTGGGTCCACTTTGATGATCTGCAAAATTGGTTTCTCAAGACTACACAGGGTTCTATAATAGTTCTATAGTTTATCCTTGGGGCTCCAATATGGTCCAACAAATTGTGAACTGCCTCTGGCATGCCGCACTCCAAAGCCGAGTCACTTCTCTTTGGTCTTGCCACCCTTTCCAAGGATAAAGGCGGCATCGTCGTCCGTGATTTTGAGGGTATCTACCTGCTGGATGGCAACCCTCCGATACCCACCAGGTCTATGTCTTGGGAGCCGGAGACTCATGGGTGAAAACGGCACCACGGAAATTGAAAGTAACGATTATATATTGATCGTGGCTCTGTATCCATTTCTGTGGCTTTGATCTTATGCTGCTGGATTAGATGAAGTCGAAGCTGCTTTCGATTGTTTGTGGCAGGGTGCACAAAAGGGGTGCCAATTTGAATTGATCTTCCTTGGTGCCCCTCATTTACCATCACTCACATTGACTGGATGATATTCCGGAGGCTGGCCGGCACCAAACATCTGCTGCAAGTTGCTCTATGTGCCATGATCAGCCATGACCATCCATGTGGAATCCTGGTGATGCTACATAAATCGATCTGAAAAGCGATTCCGGGCATCAGCATGTTGCAGCGCAAATCATGCCTTTAGCCCTTTAGCCGTTGGCCTTTGTAAGGCCTCCCATTCTGACCCACACCCATCTGCACAAGAAACACCACTTTGGCCAAGCTGCGCCATAGTCCTCCGGCCTCTTCTCTCTTCCGCCCTGTCAAAAGCAGGACTTCATGCCACACCCAAATGGAAGTTATGAAGGATGTCAAGGGTCATTGTTCATCCACCCTAGTAGCGCTATCTCACTGACAATAGTCAAGAAACAGTGTTCGACTTTCATTGCGCAAATGACCCTGAATGTACAGTACTTTCATGAGTTACACAACTTTCGAGCCAATTGCTCAAAGACTAGGAGGCACTGAAGCCTTTCCATCCGCTCACTTTTGAACCCATTGGCTGCACCATCCAAATCAGAGCCAGCACATCTTTGGCACCGCTCCAGTCACACATTCAAACACTGCAAATGGCCGATAGACTTTTAAAAATTTTAGGCCCAGCTATCCCAAGCCGCCGGCATCAGCATGCGTAGTGTGAAAGGTAAGCCACATGGTGCTCACCTTGTGCCACATAGTGCTGGCGCACCTCTAGACGAAGTGGCCATGACTGCCATGACCCAGAAAGCCACATGCCAGGTCCATAGCGCCAGTTTGCGCCAGTTCATGTCTCTAGATTCTCTAGGTGGCCAACCTGGCCATACCTGCCATACGCTGTGTCTGCGTCCAACTTGCCGCGCCCGTGATCTTCACCGCATCGCGTGGCACCTGAGAGCCACTTGTGCCGGAACCAGTGCCATGGTCGTCATAGTGGCTGCATCACCTGTTGGTAGCTTTGGAGAGGCACCCAGTGGACATCCTAAAAGCCTGTCATCTTGGTCACTTTGACGGGCAAACGTCGAGATATGTCGAGATCTTTGTTGCATCTTTGCATAAGTCAAAAGTTGTGGCATCTGTACATGCCACCTGTTTCTCCACGAATTGCAACCTGGATCACGCCACGGCTGCGTTGAGAACACCGTTCAGCAAGTCGCACAATCGTCCACTGATCGAAGCATCGAAGCAGATTTCGGCCTGAGGTTGCCAAGGAGAGAAATGGATACAATGATGGGCCCCTGCAGAAATATGCAGAAATCGGGTAGATAGACTTCCTTACAGTATTTGATCTTATTTGATGTTGTTTGATGCTATTTGATGTTGATTGTAACTGTCTCAGTTTAACAGGTTAAGATTGTTTTAAATGGTGGGTTCTCCGTTCTGTTGGTATGTAGGAGTTGATTGGAATTTCAACACCCAACTCAACACCCGATCTCTATCCACTTCTGAATGGTAGGGGCCTGTCAAGTGTGGGGTACGAATTGATCGGGTCTTTACGGAAAATGAGAACCCTGCAAATCCGCTCCTCTCTCAAAATCTAGCAGAGTCAAAGTTTGAGATCGACCCAACAAAAATTGCTCATTTTTCTGCCAAGACACAACTGGGACCCACACCAGCTGCACATCTTCGTCTGCGGCCCCTTTGCGATGGACCATGGATGACATTCTCAGCCCTATCAGGTCCAGCCAAGGCCAAGAATCTCAGGATCTCCGTCTTTTTACGACTTTTTTTTGAGGTGCACGGCCATCTCCACATGGGCACTGCAAGGGAAGTGATCCAACAGCACCATGCGACACAACTCGTGGCTCTTCAAGAGCACCTGGCATGGAATGGTGGGATGGTGGGATGGTGAGATGGAGGACATGAAGGGAAAATACCAAACCAACTTCACCAGCAAAGGGAGGGGACCCTAATCAAAATACAGGTATCGGTATTAGTATTGAACTTCGGTTGATTTTAGAATTTGACCTCAAAAAAAAATGACATACTCCCATGCCATCTTGGGAGTGGAAACCATCCCAACAGTGAAGCAGTTCCACACGGCACCTCCAGGTTGGACTTCAATGCCAAGGGATTGCAAGAAACGTAGAGAAGATGTTCATATCCTGCAATCAGTCCATAAGTTGACACGTGTTAGAAACAAGATCCTGGGACAAGGGGACAACTTCACTGGGGGAGCGATTCGTTCATTGTCTGATAGTCCTCGCACACCAACATGAAATAAGTTTCACAAATTGCCTTGGGTCACAACCATTCCTTTTAGAAAATGGATGTGCTGGTCTAATAGTCATAGTCTAAGCCATCTTCAACACAGAGAACCCTCCATCTGAAATACTAAAGTGCAGATGTATGTTTACAAAAAGGGGGTCCCGGAGTTTTCCGTAAGAATATGGTTCAATTTATGTTTTATGAAATGCAGTTCACACGTTGTTTTAGTTTCATAAATAGCAAATCCATGTTTCTCACGAAGGCCGACCGTCCTGAAACGGCTTCCAGCGTCACAGGATCCAAGCCAGCTCGTGGAGGGTCCACCACCTGTCTGGCTCTTGACGAAAAAATCATACGTAAGCCGTGAACAATACCCGAGAAACCTACTATTTTTTGTGTTGAGTGAATCATGTATATATATATATGGCAGTGTGTCAAAACCTTGTACCCCTGGTGAAGATCAAAATAGCTGGTAAATGGATGTTCATCCCCCTAAAAATGGTATTAATAGGTATTGATCCATACCCATATATTATCCGCCGACCCCGGCAGACGCAAGGGGGAGTGCGTAAGGGAAAAAGAGTTTATGACACAGCTGCCAGGAAAGAATAATAATAATTCGCTGACCCCGGCCGATGCAAGGGGGAGCGCGTAAGGGAAGAAGAGGTGCTGCACTGCTACTTTTACTACCAGGCAGCAGCAGGCAGCAAGAACAACAACAACAACAACAAGAACAACAACAAGAACAACAACAAGAACAACAACAAGAACAACAACAAGAACAACAACAAGAACAACAACAAGAACAAGAACAACAACAACAACAACAAGAACAAGAACAAGAACAAGAACAACAACAACAACAACACCAACAACAACAACAACAACAACAACAACAACAACAACAACAACAACAACAACAACAACAACACACAACAACACACAACAACACACAACAACACACAACAACACACAACAACACACAACAACACACAACAACACACAACAACACACAACAACACACAACAACACACACAACAACACAAACAACACACAACAACACACCACAACACACCACAACACACACAAGAACACACAAAAACACACAAGAACACACAACAACACCACAACACACCACAACACACCACAACACACCACAACACACCACAACACACAACAACACACAACAACACACAACAACACACAACAACACACAACAACACACAACAACACACAACAACACACAACAACACACAACAACACACAACAATACACAACAAATACACAACAATACACAACAATACACAACAATACACAACAATACACAACAACAACAACAACAACAACAACAACAACAACAACAACAACAACAACAACAACAACAACAACAACAACAACAACCACAACCACAACCACAACCACAACCACAACCACAACCACAACCACAACCAACAACAACACACCATGACCCTTTGCCGGGGGACTCTCTTGAGTCCCCCTCCCACCGGTCACGTACCTCGATTCCTTGACTCCGGGGTTTTTGTTTCACCGGTGGGGGGTCCTTCCCGGAGTCTCCTCGAAGTACGTGGGGCTCCTTGGGTTGCCCTTCCTGCCCTGAGTTGCAGCAAACAACAATAACAAATAACACCAAACAACAACAAACCAACAACAACAATAACAACAACAACAACAACAACAACAACAACAACAACAACAACAACAACAACAACAACAACAACAACAACAACAACAACAACAACCACAACCACAACCACAACCACAACCACAACCACAACCACACACCATGACCCTTTGCCGGGGGACTCTCTTGGGTCCCCCTCCCACCGGTCACGTACCTCGATTCCTTGACTCCGGGGTTTTTGTTTCACCGGTGGGGGGTCCTTCCCGGAGTCTCCTCGAAGTACGTGGGGCTCCTTGGGTTGCCCTTCCTGCCCTGAGTTGCAGCAAACAACAATAACAAATAACACAAAACAACAACAAACGACAGGAAACAACAACCAACAACAACAAACCATGACCCTTTGCTGGGGGACTTAGCAGGCAGGAGCAGGCAGCAGCAGGCAGCAGCAGGCAGCAGCACGCAGCAGGCAGCAGCCTATAGTGTATAGTCTTTAGTCTACATAATTAGGCAGCAGCAGCAGCAGCAGCAGCAGCAGCAGCAGTAGCTGTTTCTTGCTTTGGAAGCTGTTTGATTGCCGTAGCACAACAGCAGCACCACAGCAGCACCACAGCAGCACCACAGCAGCAGCAGCAGCAGCCACCAGCAGCAGCACCAGCAGCAGGCAGCAGCAGGCAGCAGCAGGCAGCAGCAGTAAGTCCAACAGGCACCAGTAGCAGCAAAAGCGTCTGCAGCAGCAGGAGGAAAAGGTAGCCAAAATTCATTTTCTATGGGTTTCAGAAGTTACGTTAGGCATTTTCGGGGTGCAATTTTGGGGCTTCTCCGTCCTTCAGAGGCATGGTGTTTTCCTGCCGGCAGGTGATTTTTTTCATAGTGTTTTCCATCCGGGAGCCAGCAGCAGCAGCAGCAGCAAAAGTCTGTGCAGCAGCAAGAGGAAAAGGTAGCCAAAATGCATACATAGCAGCAGCTACAGCTATACTACTACTATTATGGGTTTCAGAAGTTACGTGTCTGATACTAGTACTATATTATGGGTTTCAGAAGTTACGTTATGCATTTTCGGGGTGCAATTTTGGAGCTTCTCCGTCCTTCAGAGGCATGGTGTTTTCCTGCCGGCAGGTGTTTTTTTTCATGGTGTTTTCCATCCGGGAGCCAGCAGCAGCAGCAGCAAAAGTCTGTGCAGCAGCAGGAGGAAAAGGTAGTCAAAATGCAGCAGCAAAAGTCTGTGCAGGAGCTTTTCCATGGTGTTTTCCATCCGGGAGCCAGCAGCAGCAGCAAAAGTCTGATACTAGTACTATTATGGGTTTCAGAAGTTACGTTAGGCATTTTCGGGGTGCAATTTTGGAGCTTCTCCGTCCTTCAGAGGCATGGGGTTTTGCTGCCATCCGGGAGCCAGCAGCAGCAGCAGCAAAAGTCTGTGCAGCAGCAGGAGGAAAAGGTAGCCAAAATGCATGCATAGCAGCAGCTACAGCTATACTACTACTATTATGGGTTTCAGAAGTTACGTTAGGCATTTTCGGGGTGCAATTTTGGGGCTTCTCCGTCCTTCAGAGGCGTGGTGTTTTCCTGCCGGCAGGTGATTTTTTTCATGGTGTTTTCCATCCGGGAGCCAGCAGCAGTAGCAGCAAAAGTCTGTGCAGCAGCAGGAGGAAAAGGTAGCCGAAATGCATACATAGCAGCAGCTACAGCTACTATACTACTACTATTATGGGTTTCAGACGTTAGGCATTTTCGGGGTGCAATTTTGGGGCTTCTCCGTCCTTCAGAGGCATGGTGTTTTCCTGCCGGCAGGTGATTTTTTCCAAGGTGTTTTCCATCCGGGAGCCAGCAACAGCAGCAGCAAAAGTCTGTGCAGCAGCTACAGCTATACTACTACTACTCTTATGGGTTTC
>CAMXCT020004434.1:366347-368847 GCA_947184155.2 Cladocopium goreaui
GTCACATGATCATGACACATTCATTCGCAATGTAGGTGGGCCTTATCATCCACCTTGCTGGCGTTGTCACAAGCCGCGGGTGGGGCTTTCAAATATAAAAAGGCGGGAGGGGGGCGCGGGGGGAGCGCCTCCCCCCGCAAAGCGTCACATGGTCATGATACATTCATTTGCAATGTAGGTGGGCCTTATCATCCACCTTTCTGGCGTTGTCACAAGCCGCGGGGGGGGGGTTAAATAAAAAGGCGGGAGGGGGCAGCGCCTCCCCCCGCAAAGCGTCACATGAGTGGTGTCCACAGGATTACTCTATACCTCTCGTGAGCCTTGACAGCGTATATAAATATGCTCAATACTCATGCAGTACCCACGTAGGATTCAAGTAAAAAAAAAAAACAGGGCGCGGCGCCTCCCCCTTGCAAAGCGTCACATGGTCATGATACATTCATTCGCAATATAGGAAAGATAGAATAAAAAGGAAAAGATAGGATAAGATAGGGAAAGATAGGAAAAGATAGGGTAAGATAGGGTAAGATAGAGTAAGATAGGGTAAGATACATAGAAAGACAAATAGATAGATAGAAAGAAAGATAGATTGATTGATTGATTGAGATATAGATATAGACATAGACGTAGGTGTAGATGTGGAGCCGAAGGAGCCATAAGAGCGAAAAGCCACAGGAGCCGAAGGAGCCATAGGAGCCGAAGAAGCCAGAGGAGCCGGAGGAGCCATGTACCAAAGAAGCTAAAAGACAAGCAGCCAGAAGCCAAAAAGCCAAGAAGCCACGAAGCCACCAGGAGCCACCAGGGACACAGGAGCCGAAGGAGCCACAGAAGCCAGGAGCCACACAGGGAACTATAGGAGCCACCAGGAACCAAGGAGAAAAAAAAGAAACAAATTAAATTACCCTCCCTCATTTTTTTGGGGGTCCTTACTGTTTCCTTGCTAACTTCCAACAATCTCCCGATAACATGGGTTTCGTTTTTGGTCCTAAAATAGCCCGTCTACCACTGGTCAGGTACATCCTTTCATTCGAAAGCTAGCTTGTATTTGTAAAGAATGGCAATTTGTATGCTTCCTTCCCTGCTTTTCCTCCTTCATTTCCTCCTTCCTTTCTTTTCCTTCCCTCTTTCCTTCCCTCTTTCCTTCCCTCTTTCCTTCCCTCTTTCCTTTCCTCTTTCCTTTCCTCTTTCCTTTCCTCTTTCCTTTCCTCTTTCCTTTCCTCTTTCCTTTCCTTTCTTTCCTTTCTTTTCCTTTCCTTTCTTTTCCTTTCTTTTCCTTTCTTTTCCTTTCTTATCCTTTCTTATCCTTTCTTTTCCTTTCTTTTCCTTTCTTTTCCTTTCTTTTCCTTTCTTTTCCTTTCTTTCCCTTTCTTTCCCTGTCTTCCCCTCCTTCCCTCCTTCCCTCCTTCCTTCCCTCCTCCCTCCCTCCCTCCGTCCTTCCTTTCTTGCTTCCCTTCTTTCATTCCTTCCTTCCTTTCCTTGCTTCCCTTCTTTCATTCCTTCCTTCCTTTCTTGCTTCCCTTCTTTCATTCCTTCCTTCCTTTCTTGCTTCCCTTCTTTCATTCCTTCCTTCCTTTCCTTGCTTCCCTTCTTTCCTTCCTTCCTTCCTTTCCTTGCTTCCTTTCTTTCATTCCTTCCTTCCTTTCTTGCTTCCCTTCTTTCATTCCTTCCTTCCTTTCTTGCTTCCCTTCTCTCCTTCCTTCCTTCCTTCCTTTCCTGCTTCCCTTCTTTCATTCCTTCCTTCCTTTCCTGCTTCCCTTCTTTCCTTCCTTCCTTTCTTGCTTCCTTTCTCTCCTTCCTTCCTTCCTTCATTCCTTCCTTCCTTTCCTGCTTCCCTTCTTTCCTTCCTTCCTTCCTTCCTTCCTTCCTTTCTTGTTTCCCTTCTCTCCTTCCTTCCTTCCTTCCTTTCCTGCTTCCCTTCTCTCCTTCCTTCCTTCCTTCCTTCCTTTTCTTTCCTTTATTTAAATTTCTTTTTGATGATTTAATTTTTTTTCGATGAATAATTTTTTTTGATGATAATTATTTTTTTTTTGATGGTCCTCCCCAATTGCAGCTAATTATCATTATTTAAGGATTATCTAGTCTAATATTGATCCAAATGTTGCTGTTGGATAAGGGGAATCTCGTACATCTGCAGCAATCTCCAGACTGGGATATGAGATTTGTGCCGTCATCCACATCACGCTGTGGTTTATCCAGTTCATTCCATCCATTTGTTCCACAGAAATATCAAATGACCAACTGAGATCGGATCAAATTCGATTTTCAATGGATTTCCCAGAAAAAATCAGGTGCAAAAAACAGATACCCTCTGGTAAATAAACATAGACCCTGGCAGTCATCGGGGTTGGAAGACTAGTTTCCATTAAAAATTGGTGATTTTCAGGGTCCAACTGCTAATTTACCAGAGGGTAGTTTGAAACCACCGTCATTTCATGGTGGCGTCAGTATCTGGGCCCGGCCCCTAACGGGGCTACCAAGGTGCCGCTGGGTAGGGCAGGTG
>CAMXCT020004434.1:373847-423013 GCA_947184155.2 Cladocopium goreaui
GACTGGACTGCTCCTGCTGCTGCTGCTGATGAGGATGATGATGATGACGATGATGATGATGACGATGACGACGACGATGATGACGATGATGACGATGATGATGATGATGATTATCATTATTATTACAAACATCTTCTGTATCATTATTGATATTCATCATCATCATCATGATGATGAGTGTTATTATTGTTGTGATTCTTTCAAACTCTTATCGGAAGAGTCCCCTATCATGATCCAATCTGATGTGGCCGTCCCAAGTCTTCCAGCATTTGAAACTTACCGTGGACCCAGCGCTATGATCCCACCAAACACTTGCTGCAAACCATCATTCATATCGTTTATTTGGCACACTTCCACATGTCCACTTTGTTCAGGTTGACTCAGGCTGACTTACTTCAATTGGAATTTGTGAAAGGAGTCTCAAACTTGCACTATCTTGCAATGTTCCTTGGGGAAACTGCTGATAAACCACCGTTTTTTTTTTGGGCCAATATTTCCATGGTCGACGCAAAAAATCATCCCCATCATCCCCGTGGCGCCGCAGTGTCTCAACGCATCCCAATCGAAGGCTTGAAACCTGGGGGATCTATGGCGGCACCTTGTGATTGGATCATTGGAAGATCTGGAAAAATCTGGGATAACTCCGGTAGATGTGGTAGATATATCATAGATATCATTCATTATCTATGGTTTATGGGGAATATCTGGGATAACACCAATAAGAATGAAGGAGATTCGTTACTATTGATATATAATGGGATATGTAACCAAAGATTGTGATTAGTAATTTTATGCAGATGCTTTTCCTCCGACAAAAAGGAATGAAAAGGTGGGGGTCGAATTGCCGAATATCTGATTTCCGCCGGAGTGTCAGTGGGTTTTGAGGCCGAAGACTGGTAATATAGGGAGACAACCAACTTGAGTGGGATAAGGACACTCGAATTTCGCACACACGGCTCCCAAGCCATGGAAAAAACAGGGGTTCAATCAGCATGAGGTTTTGGAGGGGTTGATGGTGAACAATTGCTGTACATACATTCTTGCTCCTTATTCTATGGGGGTTTCCTGTGGATCTTCCCTTGACAAATATATATATATAATATAATTAGCGTTGTCCAAGCATTAAGGCACCTCAGCCCCACAATATTAAATACCTAATAATAAAGAGCCCCAAATTGAATAGATCCAAAACTTAACCAGGGTTTTCAGGGGAGTATTTGAAACTGTATGGAAGGGATTAGCTGCAAATCCATTTGTTTATCATGATTACCATCCAGTTTAAATACATTTCTAAGGCCATGGGCTAGTGAATTCCCACCATCATTTATCAACTATATCCCCATAATTAGTAATGGGGACAAACCTCATAATAATCTGCTTTAATATGGCATATTAATAGTCACTATCTTTTTCTATCTTTCTGGTAGTCACTTTTTTATTGGATCTCCATCATTCCTGGAGAAATCTGCTCCAAGGGACCATTGATGCTCGCGACTCTTGGAACCCAAACGCCGATCCACGCTGGCACACATTAAATCCTCAGGGCTCCATGATTCAAGCAACTTCTCCCCGCAAGAAGGGTTGAGAAAACAAGGGAAATTCAACCAACAGCCAAAACAACCAACAACCACTAGCAAGTGCTGAACATGAAGCAGCAAAATCATTGGGGGGTTCACCTGTTGGACGGTTCGCTGAATCCCCACGTTTTGGGAAGCACATTTCGCCCAGGCGATGTATCCATCAAGGAGACACCCCCAACAGGTTTTTGCAGGATCTTGTAGATTGTAGCTGAACTTCACCTCATATTTTCATATATTTTCCATGTTTCCAACTACCGATTTGGGGGTTGCTGGATACATAGATACACAATCACAAACGTATGGGTTTGTCCAAATATGGGCTATGCCCCTACCCAAACATCACTTTTAATGAGACAATTGATAATCACCATTCTTTTCATAGCTCAATCAACTAGTCAACTATTTCTATGGCCATTGTCCAGTTCGCAAACTGTTAAAATACCAGAGGGTAACCGGGTAACCGCTCTTGGGGAGTACCCAAAAAATTCAGGCCTCAGGATCTGCCAAGATTCTATGGTGAAAGAAATGGCTGCCTAGCGCTTTTTTGAGCCCGGAAACATGGGTAAGTCCTTGGGATCATCCCGTTGAACATTGAAAAATGATGAAATTTATGTAGTTTGAAAGCACCAAGCACCAATTTCACCATGAAACTGAGATGGAAATATCGGTGGGATAGAGATTTTGAAGTGTGCGTTTTCAAACCTTGAGGGCAGTCAACATGTCGGGAATTGAGAGGACTCGAAGTGTGAAAATCTCGTCCCGTCGTCCCATGGGACGTTCATTTGCTGACGATTTTTGAGTTCAAATCACCTATCAGATCTATCAGATCTATCAGATAATATCAGATACCAAACCCCAAATCCCCCAAAAGTTCCCCAAAAGTTCCCCAAAATCCAAACAGTTGTGCTACCCAGCCATTGTCCCCTTTGTTCCCTTGCCTGCGGTGTTTCCTCGGTTTCCATGGCCACAGGATCATACCAGTGGAAAACCAAGCATATTTGAAACCGCCAAAGTGGCAATTTTCTTTCGTAACATCACCTTCCAAAATCTTCCAAACTTCGTTTTTTGGGGGCTTGATGCTGGGGTACTAGATTTCGACAGGAGGCACATCTATGTGGGAATCTGTCAAGATTGACACACATACACACACACGCACAACATGGGTAGATAAACATACCTTCCTTTCTTATCATTTTCAAGATACTCACCACATTACCAGATAACCATCTTTTACAATCGTTGTTCTGCAATACAGCTAGATACAGCTAGTATTGCTTGATTGCCAGCCCTTTTGTCGCCATCGCACCTGTTTCTGCTCTTCCCATGTTTTTGAGACACCAACGTATGGTCTTTTGCTTGGCAGTATGGCCAGTTCTAAGTCCCACTTCACGTATCCAATTTTACTTGGCTGTATGTCCAGTGGTATTCCCCGCTGTTGGTGGTTACATGGCCCACGTCCTTTGCCGTATTTCCCGCAGCTCTCACTATTTGTTGGTTGCGCAAACCACTGACCATCCATCATAAGACCATCTATATTTATATACTATTCCAGGGGCTCACAGACATCAGTCCCATAGAATCCCATTGTCAGATCTGCTATTGTTGTCTTTCTGATCCACCAAACATATCGCCAGTTGGGCAGTCAAACCTCCTGCTGAAGATTCCAAAACTTGAAAGAACTGTTCATTCACCACTTTTAGGATGCAAACAGTTTCGAATACAGTCCCAAAATCTAGCATTGACCCCGAAAAGGGTGCAAGAAAATCAACTCTCAGACCCATTCCTTGCAATCTTCATTCTCCCCCGTGGGAAACTTGGATCATCATTCCAAATAGGGTGGACCTTTGAAACATGATACAACATTTGATACAACTGGCAATCCACATGGATACACATCATGTTTTTTTTGGATACAACATCTTTGAAACCACCACTTCCCCATTTTTCATGGCATTTTCCATGGCATTTCCATGGGGATTGTCGGTTGCTTCAGCTCCTCAACCACTGGACAGGTTCAACCCAGAAGCGTTGGGAAGGTCCCGCTGCGGCAGGGGCTTCGCCTGGAAATCTGCTTCCGCAGAAGACTTACCCTGGCAGTGAAAAACCTGGTGGGATCGCCATCTAAGTAGTTGAATCAATGAAACAAATCCCATTGAGATGTGGCTGTGTCAAAACCTTATACCCCTGTAGTTCACATCAAAATAGCTGGCAAATGGATGTTCATCCCATTAAAAATGGTATTAATAGGTATTGATCCATACCCATGTAATGAAATATCGACCATTTTGGAGAACTTGGGGCCGGACGTGGGGCCGGAATGCCGTGACACGAGTAGGACAATCCAACAAAGATGGAAACATCGCCACCACAACTGGCGATTTCAAAGCTAATCATGGTGAATAAATACAACCTGATGTAACAACAACAACGACAACAACAACAACAACGACATCGGAACGGCTCAAACCCTCTTCACCTGGTGAACATCCAAGAGAATACACAGATGGTCTATGTAGTGTGACGAACAAACCAACTTTGGGATTTGGTATTTACCTATCATGACCTATTCCATCATGGTCTTGTGTCAAAATAAAGTAACTAATGGTAACTACCTCATTCCATCTGCTCGTTCATCATCTTCCCAATGTTTCTCTTCGCCATATCCTGTTTTTTTTCTTCACCATTTTCGAAGAGAAACCACTGACCACCATGTTACATCCACATTAATGTGGCAACGAACAATCAACCATCCTGTTCACTAACCATTCGGGGCTCATTTCACATCATCCCAAATACAAGTATGGCCAACAATATAGCCAACAATAAGCCTCTATTGGGCTTGGTGACCATTCCTGGATTTTATCACATCATTCCTATGATATTCCTTTCCCATTCCCATGATGTCCCATGATTTCGCTGGTATGATTTCCCCCATCCCCCATCTATAAATCCCAGTTTCTGATTGACTTGCCATGACCCCTCAACAAAGCACAATAAACAATCTCCACTTTTGATGTCATGTCATACATCCAATTCTAGATCCACATTCTCGAAATTAAAACATATGCACACCAGTTATACCCTCTGGTTATGTCAAAATAGCTATTTAAAATGGCTATTTATAGTGGATGTTCCCATTAAAAATGGTGATTTTCCATAGTTTTTTGTATGTTTACCAGAGGGTACCTGGGTTATCCCATGGATTTTCTCCTGCCATTGCATCATAGGGCGCCGTCCCGCACCCGCCTGCTGGTGACGGCGCACCGCAAAGGGCGCATTCGCCAAGTTGTCGCCGCCCATCCAGGGAGTTTGTCCGGACCTGGGAAATCTTGGGAAAATGCCCGTTTTTTTTGGGTCAGATTGGTTTAACCCCATATTTAATGGGAAAATCTATGGGAAAATCTATGGGAAAATCGATGGTTTCCGGTGAAGATTTTCCCGCAGAAACCAATCCATTGATTGGGTCAAAATGGCCCAAGTTCTTCAGAATTTCTATGGAGATGAGACAACAAGCACTTTGGTTTACTAAAAAAAAAGGGCTATCACTGGCAGACTTTGAGCTTCCCCTTGCAGTTATTTTGGAAGCCAAATCTCAAGATTGGTCGAATCTCCGGTTCGACACTTTTTCACCAGGTTTTTTCACATCGCACATGAAAAACTGTCGTGGGATATTTCACCAAGACATTTTCGTGAGATTTTCCCAGCAATCCCAAGCCCGGAATACCATCTACTGAATCCACACAACCTTTTACGCCCCGCAAAAAAAACACAATCTTATTCTATTTTTCCATGGGAATATTCAACATTATTCAACATTAATATCATGAATTCCTCATTCCGACCCATTTGTGTCTGAAAATGGGGTAAATCCAGCGGTTTGTCGCATTTTCCCAACAATGGTTATATGAGTCGGGTAATATCCCATGAAACATACCAATTCTATCATATATCTCAACGCTTCATATTTTAGATCCATAAGAAAACCCATTTCTGGTTGGTTTATGTGGTCTTTTTTATCTCCAAAAAGCCATCCATTTTAGCATCAGCGATTCTCCGGGGCGCAAGAGCTCAAAGGTCAGTACGCCCAGGGCCCACCAGTCCACCTTTGCAGATGGGCCAGTTTCAAACTGAGATGGGATGAGTTAGTGTGAAACATTGTGAAACCTAGATACATCTGTCGGCTGGAGATCATTGGCTTCACACTGAATCGAAGTTGTCAAGCTATTTGAACGCTGCCAAGTGCAGAATCTATGAGTTCACTATTCAGTGAACATGTAATCTAACCAAGGACCAAGCAAATCATATCAGCAACAATCTGTAGATGTAGATGTCGTATCCAATAATGTCCCGGGTCTGATAATCGGGTCCTGCACCCCAAAATCCATTGATTTACCATCATTTTCTCTATGAAAACAAATAACACACCCAGAAATCGAGGCTGTTGACCCCAATATTATCCCATGAAATATGCCCATTGCTTAATACCTCCATGTATGGTTGGTTACCTATCAACCATCAAAAAGTCTCTGCCCCAAAAAGGTCACAAAGGGACGGCCTTCTCATCGTGCTCATGTGGGAAGTCCAGGATCTCCGGTGCCATGTATTCCTTGCACCGAGGGATTGGCTGGGGAAATCGCAGGGAAACTCATGCAATTTCTGACCAACATCAGGACATCTCCAGAAATCCCATGAAGCAACTTTTTCACCAACTCATCAAAGTATCAGACTTTTTGGATATTTTTTGGGATCTAAGATTCGATTCATGAAACATCATGAAACCATGGCATAGCTCCGATATCCTATTCAGTGACAACGATGACAATGGCTGGGTGTGTTGGGTGTTGGGTGTGGTGAGTTCACTGCAAATTCCACATGGAAAAAAACGAGCGCTGGATGTCCATCCATCTTGGTTTGATCAATGTTTGATCCATCCCCAATGTCCATGTGTTGATCCATCCCATATAGAGATCTTCATATATTATTATCATCCCCATATAATCTTCACATATTATAATCCCATATGTAATCCCCTAATCAACCTTTATAGTTCCATTCCTATAAAGATATTGACGGACTCAACACCCGGTGAACGAAGCGCCGGCGATTGGTCAAGTCTCTGGCGTGCCGAGGAAGGTGTAGGTCTTGCTCAGGACGAATCGTGCAAAACCCAAGTCGCAGATCTTCGCGTAGCCCCTGGGGATACATCGCTTGTGGCGGCAAACTCAATGGCAATACGGCAATACGAATTCCACATAGAGAAGGAATTGACACTTGGTCAAAAAAATGATGGCGATATCGGGAGACCTTGGAATGGACGTGATACGGAGGTTGGGGGTTTGAACTCAACCTGAATACCCAATGATCCAAAAACACAGGATGGTATAGAAACATTCGAAACCACCCAACAGCTCATTGAAATAGTAGTCTTAGATGGCGGTGGTGCAAAACATGCAAAGATGCGAGGAAGACACACGCCACATTATTATGCTGGGCACAAAAGACTGCAAGCGGTGTAAGAATATGAAAAACAAAGTGCAGCGCATGCAACATGTTTTCTAAGCTAGATTTCCGGTCTCGTTACTCATTTTGCTCATTTTAATGGGAACAGCATAGTAAAGGTTAATTTGCACGCATTTTAAGAGGAAATTTGCGGCAACTCTGTGGCAAACAATGAAATTTCTGATTTCAGTGTGCCGGTTTTTGGTGTTAGCCCATTTGGAATAGCCGGAATAGCACATAAATCACCATGCTCATCTCCATCTTCTACCGTAGCAAAATATTCAATGCTTGCGTTCATAGCCCGATTCAATTCCCGATTCATATGGACAAAAGCATAGAGTACATGATGGGTTCATCATGGTTCATCTGACAATTTTGCATCCTCCAAAATCCCGGATGGCCTGTCATCAAGGAGCACATTGCCCGGCTTCAAATCACCTTGCTAATCCAGCCATCAGGACCATGAAATGTAAGATTTCAACTTCAATTCTGTTCAAAATAAGATGGGATTACCATCCCCACAACGACCATTGATTGAAAATCACACGTCCCAAGCGGAGATTAGTTTTCCAACCTTCCAAACCCCATTTAGACTGTAGTAAAAGTCGAAGGAGCGTCAGTTCTTTGAAAGATGGGGTTTATTTCTGCCAAGTTTTTGTAGGATTTCAGTGGGTTCCTTCGCTTCCCCAACATGACATGATCACATTTGCTCTCCTCGCCGCCTCAAAATGTTTTTTTTCATGCAACTGGATGTTCGCAACTACCATGTTTGCAGGAATTTGCAAGGTATGAAAGATGCGCAACAACCAGTTACAGTAGCTATGATTCATGATCAGCAAAGCAAACAAATTGATGATGATAAAAATCAATGGCCAACGTTCTACACGTTTTTGGAGTTCCTCGGGGCAAAATTTCTACCACTCTATAACCTTCTATTCGTTCTGCTTCTCCAACCATTTTGGATTGCTCATAACATCGGAACCTTGATATGGTAGATAAAACATCAACTTAGCATCAGATGAGACCCAGTTTCCAGATTGGGCAACGCCAATTACTGCTTGTTAGACTGGGGGATGGCTCCTGCTACCCATGGCACCAGCGGTTCCTCCATGAGGCACTGAATGGTTTTGACCAGCGTGGTCTTTGGCCCCCACAGGGCTGGAGCAATGGTGACCTCTGCAATAAGGGACCCTCTCTGCCTTGTTCGGCAGTGACGCAGGCTATCTAGATTGATCAGGCATTGTGAGGTTGATGGCACTTTGGAGCACCATGTATCTCCGCCATCAATGCCATCAACTGGTGTGATTTTGGCAGGCCAGGATGAACTGCCACCAGAGTACCCATGCCCGACCATCAAACATCATCAAACTCGCAACATTGAGCAGTGTTCTAAAACCCACAATGTCGACAATGTCATTCCATGAAATACTGGTTGGTTAAAAATGGGATTCCCATTGAATGGATTCTGATTAGTGGTTAGGCCCCACCAGGTTCTCCACCACCAAGCTTCCCACCTCGTCGTCCACGAAGTTCCGCAGCAGCTGATTTTGAAGCACTCCCCCTTTGAAGCATCGTTGGGAGCTTCAATTTGGAAATATCTTACAGCCCAGCCCAAGCTACTTATGTACTTTCAATGCATGCAGTGCACAGTGAAAAGTTATTGGCTCCCTCAGCATGAACGCACATGATGTTGGTGTGGAACTCAATGCGCCATCCAACCATCCACAGCAGCACCACGCCCAGGAGTTATTCCAGTCTGAGCCGCTTCCATTCGACATGTCGCGCACCATTTATGACTCTTTACAGCTCCAGTCATAGGTGCGGTCAAATACCTGCAGTTCTGGTTTGAATGGTACACGGTGCCATATTGTGTTGTGATCACTTCGAAGGGAATCTCAGGGCGAGGAGATGACTGTTGTGACGAAGTCGCATGCCCCAGCAGAGGATCGCCAGGAAGAGCTTGATCGAGCTCTATGCGCACCCTTCGTTCTTCTGCTTCAATCTAATTCCACTCCCTTTCGTAATCCACCATCGATGCATCATGCGCTCGTAGGAGTTCCAATGCTGTTTGGAAATCAACTGCTGTTCGTGGGTTTGATGATTGTGCTTCTTCTGGTTGCGGAGCCACATTGATTGACTCAGCTGGCAGCGGAGCATCTTGAGCTGGATGCGGAGCATCTTGTGGAGCTTGGACAACATCACTCGAGCTCGGCCCTGACGAAGAGCTAGGCAGATCTCCTTGGGAGACCCCCTTCTTTTCGTTCTTCGCAGCTTTCATGGGCGTCTCCCAGGTTGAGCCACAACACGCTGTCGCATGAACGCAACCCCCCGCACTGCTGCATCCCAGGGAGTCGCTGCGCGGCCAAGGTGAGAACGATGATGGCCAAGGTGTAGATCAAAATGACTTCAAAAGAAAATGCTTCTTCCGCTTCTTGCTCTTCCTCCGCTTTGGTGACTGCAATTGACGCAGCCAAGGTGATCAGCCGTAGGGCCTGAGCTGTTTTTGCCAGGCGCTTCTTTTCTTTGTTGGCCAGCTGGCCGTCCTGTTCTTTCTTTTCTTCTTTCTTCTCTCCTTCTTTTCTTTCTTTTCCTTCTTCAACCTCAACTTCACTTTTACTTTCTAACTTCCCCATGCCCATGCAAACCTTCAGAAACTCAAAACGTGCTGCAGTCAGTGGCTTCGTTCCAATGTCAGCCACCATGAACTCACCTGGAACGTGTTGGAGAGTCCATTCACCTGCAGACACTGACTGTCTTGCGTATGCAGCTCGAAGACGCAAGTGACGTGTGCGCCAACTGCCACCGTCACCCGTCAGGATTGACAAGGCCGGCATGTTGTCAGTCTTCAGGACCTTGGGAACGTCAGGAAAAACTTCTTGTAAGATCACATGGATGCTTTCACCAGCCACCATGCCCTCGATAATGTCAGTGAGCTCAGCTTCAGCCGTAGATAATGTGACAAAACCTTGTCGGCCAGACCTCCAAAAAACTGGAGAAGAGCCCCAAAGGACAACGAAGGAGCCATGGCTTTCCTCAGAGCCAGGTGCAAATGAAGCACCTGTGAACAACAACAGGTCGGCAACTATCGGTTCGACCAATAGCAGCCAGTCTCCAAGAATCAGCGGCCCTTGTTGAGGCTCCCAAGCAGCAAGGAGTGGAAGATCAGGTGAGCCAGAGCGGATCGTTTCCACACCTCGTACAACTCCTGTTTCTTCTTTTCCTTCGTTCATTATTTTCTGCATTTCTTTCATAGGTTCCATCATCAATGCCATAAACTCCATGGATTTTTCAGTGAAGCTTGAATCACCACCACCTTTGGCTCTTTGTCCAGGGGGGTCTGCGGCCTCCTTGGTGGTCTCAGCCTGTCCTGGGTTCTGCGGTGGAGGTCTAGCAGCCTCCTTTGGGCTTTGGCAACCTAGGTATGCGGATTGAGGTCTAGCAGCCTCCTTTGATATTTCAATTTTCTTGTTGGTGGCATCTGGGGTTGAAAACTTTGGCTCATCCTCTTGACGAGGTCTTTCTAAAGCTTCCAAACGTCCTTTCAGCTTTTGATTCTTCTCTTCCATCATCATTTCTAAATTTCTTTCAAGCTCTGCGTTTTCATGAAAACCAGGTGATTGAACATATGGATCGAAAACTGGAGGTTGTTCCCCAATATTTCTTTGACCCTGCGCCTACGCTCTTCATGCTCCAGAAACAAAGGACGTGCTAATGGAGGTTGCATCGGCAGTTGGGGCATCATCATCAGTCCACCTGGCTATAGCCAAGGAGCTTGGCTAAAAAGTTCATGAAAATGCTGTACTTGTTGTTCATCAAAAAAAGGTGCATTCGGAGAGATCGCAGCACTGGTTGGTGCCGGAGTTGTAGAAGAGGGATCACCAGGATGTTGAGGTCCATTGGAAACACCCTGCACATTCTGTTCCACCATTGGGACAGCCTGCACATTCTATTCCACCTTCGGCGCATTCACGTCCATCACGGCTGGAACAACTGCTCCTTGAGATTCAGAAGGCGTCCCAAGAGCAGGTGCTGGCGTCTTTGGTTCTGATTTCACCTGAACAGGAAGCCACCTTAGTCTCTGCTGGCTTCACCTAAGGTGCAGCCTGGACAGGTAACGGAGGTGCAAAGGACTTCGGGGAACTTGCATGCTTTTCCTCACTTCCATCAGCATCTTTCACCCTTTGGGAGGCTTTGGGGGACTCAAAGCTATCAGTTCCTTCAGGCTCTTTGACATCCTCAATTGGTTTTTCATCCCTTTTTTCTGTTTATTCTTCTAAACGCTTCTGGGCAGCTAACATCTCGCGTTCACCTTGAGCGAGTTCTTCAGGGGTTGCTCTCCTGCGGCTAAACATGGATGTAGTTGCGCTTCAAAGGCCACGCTGTGAACCTAGTGGTTAGGCCCCACCAGGTTCTCCACCACCAAGCTTCCCACCTCGTCGTCCACGAAGTTCCGCAGCAGCTGATTTTCGCCAGACGCTTGTTACAGTAGCAGCTGGGAATTACAGGTTGAATTGAAACATGTATGGGTGAATGCTTTGGCAAATGGTCAACTGTCAGCACTGATAATCCCCAATACATTGGGTAGTATAACTTCCTTCAACAACCAACAGGGGCTGAACGCAGCCACTGCCCAGTTTTTTTTTGCGTGGTCCAACAAATGGGATTTACATCAACCTACAGACACACTCATATCGCATATCTTGAGACAAATCCATACATTCTTGATTGTAGCACGCCACTACATCTCAATTACGCTTGGCCTTGTCACCTGTGGTTCCCCTGTTTGTCTCCCCATTCTCCCCAAATTCATGGTGAGCGATGTGGCTCATGGAAAAATCCCACCATTCCATGGTATGTCATGTCACTGGTTTAGTTGAAGGCAGAAAACGTGCACAATTCACCAGTCGCACATGTTCCGCCAATTTCTGAGATGATCTCAACCAGATGTCAATCCATTATGGAATTGCTAGTTACAGCAGTCGATTGATCGAACACCATGAAATTCCATATCATTTTGCAAATTTACTGCAGGGAATTTACGTATCAAGTCACTATAGTAGGTAATCACTTGCATACATATCATTAAAGTTAAAAGTATTTATCATAACTGCCCTATTTTAAGATCATTAATATTCATTAATCACTTGCAGCAATCACATCCTCAGTGAGGCTGTGAGGCTGTACGGCTCGACGCCATGGCACGGTGTGCGATCTTCCGCTCGTGCAAGTGGCTCAAGCCTTCGATGATGCATCCCACGTAGAACATCACGTCCTCGACTCGGGACTGGTCACATGTCAAAACTGGGGTGAACATGGCTTCATTACCCATACTGCTGCTCAATTTGGATCAGCATTGGGTGAGAAAAAATGGGATAGCCTCCGAAAGAGTTTGACCCTAAGGATCGATGAGTTTTAGAAGTCTTCCGGACCACTTTATACGGCAGGACCTATATTTCCCATTCGTCATATATACGAATATCGGCGGTCCCATTGTTTTAGGGCATGTACCATTGACAAAATCATTTACTACGGTGTAAACAACAAAATCGGAAATCTTCCAACCACCCGCCAGAAACTGTGGTTCTGTAGTGGATCTATCCATGACTCGGGTCAGTTTCTCTCCAGTGGGATTGTCACCATGGGGAATCTCTGGGAACTCCAATTTTAACGCCGCGACAGCCATGAAAAAATCTGGCTTTTGGGTTGGACAACCCCCTCATCATCCCATAGTGGTATCCCAACAAAAAAACCGGAGATGGTTACCCCATGAAATTCTGCCATCTGGTAACCAAACATGGAAAATCTCCCATTTTCGATGTTTCTCCCTCCAAAACCTCCATTTTTAGGGGAAAACATCTAGCCATCGAGTTTTGAAGCCAGCGTCCTGAGACCATGTCTTCATGTTTCTCTGCCTGGCTCGGGAACAAATCACCTGGCGCGAGCGTTTCCCTGGCGAAAAGTGCTTTTCGGTGGTTCCTCTATGTGGGCAGGGCCGTTGAAAGAGCAAATTGCAATACTTAAAAAACAAATAGGGTGAGGTCACTACGAACCAACAACAGCTGTAGGTTACAACGTGTTCTCTTCCAGTTCCACGAGTTCCATGGACAATGTTTAAATTTGCCAGGAACCATACACTGGCACCATCCCCGGTACGTGTATAATGTGGGCAACTCAATAATACACCTATCCTTTGGGGATGGTGAACAAACCACCCATATTTGGTGATGACTTGGGGATGGTGACTATTGTTAGGTTTACCACATTACCAAATTTCATAGACTACTACTTACTATTGGGGATGATGACTATTGTTGTGGATCCCACATGAAAATCAAAGATCTGTTCAGTACTTTTTCAAGATCCCCAAAGGAAAACATGATTGTGATGGTTAGTTGAGTTTGCGACATTGCTCTCCGTACAGGGTTGTCTAAAAGTGTACCCTTAAAATCAAATGGTGTATAAATGTGCCATGAAGTGGGGGTATACCCCATTTCAGACCTCATCCGTATAATCACAATCGTTGGTGACATATCCCATTATATCCCAGTTGTATCTCAATTCAATACCAATTCAATACATCCAAGTATATACCACTTACGTACACATCCATATCATATCATCATATATAATCCCTATATTTTGATAGTACTGTACATATTTAGGAACTTAACTATCGTTAATTCTCCCTTTTTTGCTTACTGAGAGTTCCAGTTGATATAGTACCTTTATGTACATCAAACATGGAGTTTAGATATGGGCCAAGTAACTGTAGATAAAGGGGATATTTAGTTGATAGAGTTCCAGTTACCCTCTGGTAAACATACAAAAAACTATGGGAAAATCACCATTTTATAGCTGGGAAAATCCACTATTTCTATGCCCATTTTACCAGGCCGGGTACTCCAACATCGCCGAGGCGCATCTTCTAAGCAGCCGCCTTCGGCGGCTTCAATGAGCATGTACCTTGGATGGATTTTTCTGGGAAACGATGGTGAAAAAACCGTTTTTTTTTTTTTTACCATAGAACATGAAGGATTTCACGAGGAAAAGGGGGATTTAACATGATTCAATTTGATTCAATTAGGAAAAAGGACGATTCTTTGGGATATACATGGTGGTGCCCCAGGTTCTTATCTGAGTTGGTTGGAATAAGTAGGTGATGTATTGGGTTTATAGTAGAATGTAGATATATCTGCAGCTAGCTCGTTTTTAATGGGAAGACTGCCCCAAAATGACAGTTTGGTGCTGAGAACCAGCATTTTTTTGAAATAACAAATTGTCTTCCAATCATTTCCAATCCATCAATCCCCTATCTGGCAGGGTTGCACGGTTTATGTTGGAGGGATGGTATACCTTTGAGATACAGCAACTTGGGATTTTGATCCAATGATATTCCAATGAGTGCTTGCCAAGGGGACACAAAAAGCGCATCGCGATAGGAGGCGTGCAGGTGTACGATGAAGGGGCTGTTGACCATGGCATGCAGATTTCGTTCATTTCCTTGGCAGGTCAGGATGAGATTTTGGATCCGTCGAAAATGAACCCACCTGATTTTGTTCTTCATTGCAATGGCAGTCCAAACCCACCCCGTTCAGCCCATAGCCCATAGCTGGGATGAATGTTCATCCACGCGTCGAATCTGAATCTCCACGCCGGTTGAGCGGATGCCTGCAGCGAAAAAAACAATCGCCAAAAGGTGATGTGGAGTGGATGGTTTCTGTGCTCCAAAAATGCCGGATTTTTTGGATGATTTGACCGTATTATCATATTATCCAAAAACATGAATTGTCAAGTCGTTTGGGGACAAATGCAACAATCGTCACACATCGATCAGTGAGAACTGGTAGCAAATTCAGAACATTAGGAGTGAACTTCCGACTGTCAAAAAGGGCATAGTTCTTTCAACCCACTGGGAGCGGGCTGTCAAGCGGAACAATCTGTTTTGTCTTTGTGAACTAAGCCAACTTGCTTTCCTCCATCTCTCAAACAGTCAGTTTCTCGTTGTTTCACATGGATTCCTGTTGATGATCCCCAGAATATTGATCCCCGAACTACTCATCAACCAACAGGGACTTCTGATCATGTTCCGCACCTCGTTTGGAAATTTGCTTCAAGGCATACTTTTCCTGTGTCACTGGATCTTCTTGCAGAAACACCTGGCGACTCGGTCAGTTGATCCCCAGTTGATCCCCAGTGACCAGTTCAATCCCTGAAATCACTGAATTCTCTCAATTTTGCTTGGGATTTTGAGAAAATTCCCGGGATTTTCCGAAGAATTGAACCCTAGACATGACACTGTCTAACGACACTTTTACGATTTGCTCATGACCGGAAAACCATGGAAAAACCCACATTCATATCTGGTGGTACCTGGGATCACAATACCAGGCACCCCAGTTGGAGGTCTATGGTAGATCCAGTTGTCAAATCACTTCTGAGATGAACCTTTTTAGGTCGTCCCAAGATGGTGACAATGATGACACCATGGGCAACTGATTGGGATCTAACATCCTTTTAGACAGTTTTGTTATTGGGATTATTGGTGCTAACCAATCATTTATTTTGGGCCCCTTGTAAAAAGCTTCGGTTGATCATATTTTGGCAACTGGATTCATTCCCCAGTTGCCAAATTCATATCCCTCTGATAAGGCTTCCGATTATGGGGGATAATCATCAGCATTGATGCAGGTAAAACCACACAAAAAGGACTAAACATTTTACATATCATTTCCTCATATTCCACAACTTTATCCATTTATTACCCATATCACCCGTATCCATCTATCCAATATTTATTGCATTTATATCTAATGGCTTTATATATCTGTGACTACCGGAGGGTATATCCATTCATGTCCTACTATTGTTCGTTCCATTATTATCCCTATTCATATCCAATATCCCTAAACCATATCAAAACCACATTCACCAACCATCTTGTATGTTGGTTTTCAGCAATAGTATTCAATAGTAAACCACCAATTTCACCATATTTCACCATGTTGATGGGTGGTATACCCTCTGGTAAACAGCCACATAACTATGGAACATCACCATGAAAAGCTGGGAAAACTCACTATTTCAATGATCATTTTCTATGTCGCTTTTTCTATGTTTACCAGGCCGGGTATAACATCCATTTTCCTATGGGTTTTCCTATGGTTTTCCCATTAAAACCTCCATTTTCCTATGGTATAACCATCACATCCCACTTCTCCCTCGCTGGAGCCGCTGGACTCGCCGCGCCTTGCCGAAGGCTCCTTCGCCCAAGACCCGGACGCAGCGCAGGCGTGTGACGTCCACCGCGTAACGCTCCTGGAGCAGTAAGCATCACATGTAGCTTTAATATATAGGCCTTTATAATAAGATATTTGTATGATAGGGGTATATGAATATTGCTATATATATATTACCATAGGAATAATATACTATGGATATATATATATAGGTATATATCTGGTAACCCAACAGGGAAAGATCCGAAAGTAAATGCCACCGACACAGTGATATATTCTTATTTATTTGGATTACTATATATATATATATTATATATATATATATTTATAATTATATATATAGATACGCATATCATGGTTGTATGCATATCATATTTCCCAAACATGGATATAACACGGGATAGAATGGGATATTGTCAATGGACATCATATGGATGTAGTTTCAACAACGAAACATCCAGGAACCACTTAGGATTCCTTAGGATGCACATAGAATTGTGGTACTTGGACAATGGGAGATCCATGGATATTCCATGGGAATGTGAACGGAGGATGCCAACTTGAAGGCTATCGCCTTGCAGGCCATGTCGAAGAAATTGTAGGGTACCTACAGTAATTCATGATAAATATCATTTCCCCAGTTGCATTCAGATTTCGCATTGCCAGGTTTGATTTTCAGAACCATCTGGTGTCATCAAACATAGCTGGAAAATCCATCATTTAGTTCAATGATTTTCCCATTTTTCAATGCCCATTGAACCACTCCAGTATCATGAAACATAGCTGGGAAATCCTCCTATATAAATGGAGGTCCCAACGGGAAAATCATCTGAATAATCATGGGCCATATTGAAGGCTATGGATAATTCAACCATGGGACAAACTTGTGGGAGATTTCCCCTGTTTGAGCCACTCCACAGCGGCACCTGCCAGCCTTTGGGCTTCAGGGAGCACACATCCTGCGTATGATTTCATGGGAATATCATGGTCGTTGGGCATATACCCTCTGGTAAACATACAAAAAACTATGGGAAAATCCACCATTTTATAGCTGGGTAAATCAACTATTTCGACTGGGCCATTTTCAATGTCGCTTTTCCATGTTTACCAGAGGGTACTTGCTATGTAATGGGAGTATCTCATCCCAAATTCTGGTCTATTTTGCTCAGAGATATATATCTGGGTGGAGAACTTGTCCAGGAAATCGCCTTCGAGTCGTTTCCTGTGATTTCCAATGCCGGTGGGGATCCGATCTTTCCATGGCCCATTGGGGCCGGGGGATCCAACGGATTAGGGTTATGGGATGCCAATATGACATCCCGTCATGTTATCACCGCTACCTTTTCACCCCGTTTGCTGATGGTTAAATATGTTAAATGCTCTTGTTGGCCAAGCCCTTCTTCATTAGTTAAATCACTTTTGTTTCTGATTGCATGGGTTCAATCTGATAGGGTGCCCCAATATCCACCTGATCTATCATAGTCTTTCCCCCTAAGACACAATTTTTGAGTACCCCTCCCATCCCATTTTTTGAACTAAACCACATCATACTGTTGGCTATACCCACTATATCCCCATTACATATCATTATATATATATATCCTCGTTAATCATGGCTGGTTTAAGAGCAAGGTTTCTGGAAAAAACATCATCCCCATATTTGAAAAATCAATGATGAGGATGTTAAGAATCAAACCGTTTCAGTTTAATCTAGTTGAGTGCCCATAATTCATTGCCCCATTATCAAACCCGCAACATCCCAATATGTGCCACAGTTTTAAGCCTTCTATCCCAATATTGGCAGTCAAAACTCTGGTCCCAAAATAGCTTGTGGATCTTCATCTTCATTCAATGGGAATTTAAGGATCCATTTTAATGGAGGTACGTAAACGTACCATATTCTTGGCCATATTTTGTGGGGATATTCCCTGAAACATAGGCCTAAAAAATCAGCTCAGCTTTTCATCAGCTTTTTCCTCCGGATTTCCTGGTGATTTTGGCCCCTTTCGGCCTGGTCCATTTGTTCCAGGCCCGCAAGGGATTCCAGACCGAAGGAGGCCAACAACTCCAGATCAATGCCTGGTGAAGTTTGTTTCCCGGAATCCCTGGAAGTATGGGTGATAAAAATGGTGATAAAACTATCTGGAACATCCATGAGGTCAAGAAATTAGACGAAATATACGTGGATATAATCCTTGGATATCCTTGGATATCCTGAGCGAATGACTAGATTACATGGGCTAGACTTTTCTGAAACAAACATCATCAAGCTTGAGCAAAACAGGAGGGTTTCAACATGATCCTTTTCCCTCAAATATGAAATACTCACAACCAAATGAAACTCATTTAGAAGGTGTTGGTTTTGGCCGTGGACTGAATGAACCCTGTATTTGGGGGGATTAAGTTGTCATACATAGATAAAGACAGTGAGATTCTCAATAAAATGTACAAAACTGAGAATGGTTGGATGAGTGCAACCAGGGGTACAGTCAACAAGCACGTGCATGTAATCATCAATTTCGAGAGTGGGCCAGAGTGGGCACCCCAAGCAAAACTGATGCACATGACCACCCAGAAAGGTTAACAGCGGAACGACAATGGGTATAGTTACGGCATAACCAATAGCCGAACCACTAGAAACATGGTCAACCATTTTCTTTGAGCATCCCATCACTTGGACAATTCCATCACCCACTGGTTGGTGGCTTTTCATTACCCTTTACAGCAACCCCCCTGCACAAAAATGGAAAAGTACCCTCTGGTTATTTAACATAGCCATGGAAAATCACAATTCTTAATAGGTAAATCATCTATTTCTATGGGCCATCTATACCATGGCTATGTTAAATAACCACGTTTCCTTTTGGGGGGGATTACCATATATCCCGTTCACACATGTTCACACCGTTTCTGTGGCATCTCCATCCCAGATACAAAGGCAAAGCAACCCATCGGGGCCTGGGAGCCGTTGGTGATGACTAGGGATCAAAAACTCCGGTATCTGGTTTGCACAAACCAACTGGTGGTCATAGATGATTCTTCTCCCATATGTATATGTATATATATATATACATACTGGTTGGTGGTTTCAACCCCCCTGAAAAATATTAGTCAGATTGGATCATCATACCAACTATTGGGGAAAATAAAAAATGTTCTAAACAACCAACCAGTATATATATATATACAATATATACATTAATAAATATTGTAGTATGAACATGGAATTTCACTGGCTTTGATCCATCTGCATATGGCAACTTTGTTGACATCGCATTACTCCCTAGCTCTTGCTGATTGATGGTTCCATTACCAAAAAATGACATGCCCCGAAACAAACAGTTTTCCAAAAATACGCGTAAAGAAGTGACTACAGTGGAAGATGACCAAATGGGGAAATGCACCCAACTAGCAACAAAACCTGGTAACAATCATCTAAATTACCAATCTGGAACTGGTAAGAAACCCACCATTTATTTGTTCATTTCCTTCAGAAAACCAGCAGGATTTCCGTAGGGATTGATGTTGATTCCCTAGCACGCCTGCAGTCACGGTGGAGGGGTTGCAACTGTCATTACGCCACGCGGAGCGTTCGCCAAAGTAATCCCCGCGATGCAGGGTGGCCAAGAGCTTCCTAGGGGCAGTCGGATAAAATTTTTTGGGATATCAGTGACATTTCCCATGTAGGGAAATTTCATGAGAAATAATAAGTAACAAAACGGGGAAATAATGGGGACATCATGGGATATACTTCATGTATAATGGGGATATAATGGGACCTACCAAACTAATGGAGTTTGTAGATGAGAGATAAATGAGGATAAGTTGGTATATAGCCGCATCGAACTAATTAGTTCGATCTATCATAATCCCAACTTTGATTTTTAACCAACTTCTAAACATACTTTGCTAAGTAGGGGGGGCCCTCCTGTAGGTTGTAATTAATGCGGCAAACCCAAAATAAGCCACCAATTTCACGAGAAATTCGTGGCTTTTGATCCCTCCAAAAACGGAGGCTTGTTGTTGGCCATTAAAGACCAATGACACACAATTAACCATTCACATTAATATAACCACGAACAACCATTAATAACTATTAATTACTGAATGAATAACGCAATAATAGGGCATTTCGCAATAACAGCTAGTAATGAAACAACATGAATCATCGTCAATAACGACTAAACACTACATAACCATTAAAAGGTATTCAGCAATACTCTCTGGTAATACAACATGAATAAACATTACTGATGACCATTAATGACCATTAATTTGTATATTCACCCAAAATTACTTTTATATCGGAGTGTCCGCAGAAGGAATATCCCCAAATGGAATGAGGAAATCATGATCAAACCAAATTTGGCTGCTTTCCACTAAATTTTCAGACAAAACCATATATCAATAACCATTGATATATTCGTATATTCCCATCACAGTTCCATGATATTTCCATTATATCCCCCATCATATCCTCCTATCCCCATCAAAAACACGAGTCCTGCCCTCAGGTAATTCAACACGAAATTGGTCAAAATTTGTACATCAACATCGCCATGTTCAGAGTTGGTAAATCATCTAATTTTCAATAGCTAACAATCCCATGAAAAATATTGCTATGTTATCTAAAATCCCACTAAAAATCCCATAATTCTGGATTATGGATGATTAATTACGTATAAACATGTTATAACATACTATCAAATCCCATTAACTACCAAAAAAACCTATGGTATGAATCCCCTTTGTATCCCATGAAACCACCAGACTTCCCAGAGGGTTCCCCCCATCAGCTTCACCGTAAAGAAAAGTGCCAAAAAGTGACCCTCCTTTGGAGACCAACGCGCTTCCGCGCTTCACGATGTACCACTGCGGTGTGCGACGCTGGCGCCCTTCCTGTTGGGTGGGGCGGTTAAACCATATGAAACATGAAGGAAGAGAATGGCACCGATGGGCTTGTGTATCAAGTATATACCACCATGTTATTCCCAAGTTCTTAACCCATTTTATGATGGTAACAATCCCAATGATACCATCATATCCATCATGTTCCTGGGAGCCCTGGGAGCCTCGGGCCGGCCTGGAGGACAACATGCCCAGGCTGGAAGGAGTTCTCCCCAGTGGCATTGCGCGCCAGCTCCTGCCTGATCCGAAAAAAAATGGTGGGGATGAATCCAGCGCCAGGCGACGACCAAATGCCCATGTTTTTTCAACATGAGAAGAGGGTTGACCGGGTTGACCCCCAACATATCCAACCCCAAAATATCCAAAATGTATTCGGAAATTCCATGTAAATTCCATGAGGGTCCATTCCCTCGCCTTTCAGAGTCCAGCAGGGAACACAGCACTCGAACTTCCCCCAGCAGAGTACACCAACGCCTCGGCGAATCACCAGCTGGAACTTGTGCTGGAAATCTCCATATATTTTTGTTGGTGAATGGATGGTTAATGGATGGTTTCCAGTAATATGGTTAATGGATGGTTAATGGATGGTTAATGATGGTTAATGATGGTTAATCAACTGTCCATAATCTCCAAACGTCTTCGTTAATGATGGTTAATGATTGGTTACAGTAATTGTTGCTTATTTGTTGCTTATTTGTTGGGTATCTGACAAATTTGAGACTTCACAAACCTGAAATTGTCCCTTTTCCTTGGTGTTGTACGGTGGTTCCAGACACCATCATTGGGGACTTTGTTGGTCGGGAAGGTCCTGCTTTTTTGGGTTCCATTTGGGGATGCCTTCCAGTTGGCAACACCATTTTTGATCTGATCATTTTTGGTGACCAAATAACACATGAAACAAGTGGTAGACATAGAATCATGGACGTATCCCATGATTCAGGCATTGGAAAAGAAAAAAACCTCCATCTAGTTCGAAGATTTTCCCATATTTTCCCATTAAACACACATAAAACAACTCCGTTTAGTTGGAATATTTTCCAGCCACGTTTGACAGCGAAGGCTTCGGCTTCGTCGGATCCCAGCTATCAACGAGTGGCTCAAACTGTTCCTTCACCACTGTCCTGGACAGATCGGAAAGTTGGTGGGACATATCTGGACCTGGATCTTAATAGATACATGATATATATATATATATGTATATATGTATATATATATACATACACTGGTTGGTGGTTTGTTGGAAAAATAACACATGTTCCAAACCACCAACCAGGATATGTCCGGTATATGTCCAACTATATGATATAACCATGGTATTATTGCTAAATTATGCTAAATTCATGGACAGTAGATTCTAGATGTATGTATAGAAAATGATACGGAGCCAACGATATGGCCAACTATATAGCCAAAAATGGAACAGTAAAATCCTACTGAAAAGGTTTCGAGCTGATACCCGCGAAGGATTTTGTGGTTTTTGCATGGGTGGTGGGGGGCTAATAGCACCTGTTGGTTCTAATCCCCAAACATCTTTATCCGTTGATGGGAAAGCCGGTAAACCAATATGTCAGGAATGCCACATCTATTCTTAGCCTCCTGGGTTCCGACTGGTTACAGAATCAAACTTTCTCATCGCAACCTCTTTCACCCTGAACAATGTTTCTTTGTTGCTTCAGTAAAGTATAAAGCCTTCCCGGTGTCAGGGGGACTGCCCTCTGGTAATGCCATAGCTATGGAAACTCGCGATTTTTGATAGGTAAATCATCATTTTATCGTCTGAAAATGGGCCATGTTCCATAGATTTCCATAGATTTCCATAGCCCCCGCCTTGCAAAGCACGCTTTGAAGTCCGAGCGGTTAATGGCGTACCTTGCTGGACTTAACCACACCACTACACATTGTGTAGTGAACATGGGTTTTTCATGTTTTTCCTATCCGGGAAAAACAACAGAGACATTTTAGGTGCGCAACATAACTTCTATATCCCCCTAAGAAATAACCATAGTATACTTGGGGTGCAGCTCAAGGTAGTGGATAATAGTCATAAGGGCCCCATATGCTTAGATTATGACCATGGTTGTTACCAATTAATTATATGCCCAGTGCCGCACCAGCAAGTATGCTACAATTATTAGCATAAGTACACATATCATGTCTCCATTGAATGATAATGACATATCAACATTTTATTACTAATAATTACTAAAGCGCTGAAGGCGTGTTGGTAGTAGATCTTCTGAGATATCTGGCATACAAAGTAACCAAGAAGCAGGGAATAATTACTAATATCATGTCTCCATTGAATCATAATATATGATAATGACTAATATCCACATTTTCCTCGGATTTCCTCAGAATGAAGTCTATGGATATTACAGCGCCCCTAGTTCTATCGACTCAGCATCCTGTTGGGATCCAACACGAAACATTCCCAGTGGTTTAGGATGTTGCAACTGCAGGACCCCGGGACCCATTTCATGGTAAAACATGTAATTCAAAACATTTGCAAATTTACAAATCCATGGTTTCCAGTTTCCGATTTTCCTATCCAACCAATCCATATCAATCCAGCCAGAAGCATGCTACCCTCTGGTAATTTAACAGTTCGCTATTGAACATGGCCCAGTCGAAATAGTGAGTTTTCCCAGCTACAAAATGGTGGATCTTTCCATAGCTATGTGGCTGTTTACCATAGGGTATCCCAATAATATCCCATTAATATCCCATTAATACCCCCATGGGGATGGTATCTCCCATGGTATCCCCATGGTATCCCCAGCCCCAGCATTCCCCATGTCCCCTGCTGGGGACACCCTGGCTTCGCAACCAGGTCGCAGGATCACATCGGAGTCCGTGGCTCGAAAGGTGCCCAGATGTCGGGTGTTGCACAGCAACGAGATCTGGGCGGGTTTTGGCCGGTGACCCCGGTGGTGAGTCAATGGTTATAATCATTGGATATAGATAGATATATAGATATAGGTGTAAATTCAAACCTTGATGATCTATAGAATCTAATAATCATTGGTAAACATAGGGATATATAATCAATTGGTAAATCTATATCATTTTTTCTAAGGTAAATAATCATGGGTATACACCTATAATCATTAGATATAGATAGATATAGGCGATATAGGTGTAAATTCAAACCTTGATGATCTATATTCATTGGACATAGATTGGTGTCATATCTTATCAATGATGTGACAATGATGTGGGATATTGTACTGGCAGAAACATCCATACGTTCTCTCATTCAGAAAGGGTGTACAAAAAAAGCATAAGACAGTAAATGAACACAAAGTGTTTGTTGGGAGTTGCAGATACCCATCAAGTTAACATATATTGGGATATACACCCAGCAAAATGTTTATTAATGTGTGTAATGGCAAATCATTTATGACATGTGACATGGGTCGGTCTGGTGTTATAATTTGTCAGGCCAGGAAGATCATTAACATTGATGGTCCCCGTGAAATCCCAAGTCATCGATTTGTACGATGATTGTATTGGTGATTCATGAGCATCAATGTTAGATCCGCATTTCAAAACACAAGGATCTAGCTACAGGAACGATTGTTTTTTACCCGGCCTGGTAAACATACAAAAAACGACTATTGAAAATGGCCCAGTCGAAATCGTTGATTTGCCCATTAAAAAATTGATGGATCTTTCCATAGTTATGTGGCTGTTTACCAGAGGGTAAATCCTATTAATATCCCATTGAATCACTATAAAATTCCATGAAAAATCATTGTAAATCCCATGGTTTTCATTGATTTCCCATAGTTATGTTAGTTATTTACAGTTGATTTACCCATTAAAAATGGATAACCATGGTGATTTTCCATCGTTTTTTCCATAATTTACCAGAGTGTAACTCTTGAAATCCCTCGGAATCATCCGAGAATCCCAGGATTCACCAACAAACATTGGGTACCCAACATATATATATATATGTATATATATGTATATATTTATATACAGTAACCCCCAAAAAGATAGAAAGTTGTGTTTCCAGGATAGTATAGATGATATTTACCTCATATTTCCAGGTGGTACAACGGCTATTCATATCTATTTTGAGGTTGATATATATATATATGGGTAAATTATAATATTTCAATAACCTGAATCTTGCGGCCATTTGGGGATGATTTCCCTTATTAACCATGATTCCCTTATTAACCATGATATCGTTATAATTTACCCATATATATATAAATCCCATGTATCCGCCCAAATGTGGGATCCCAACTTATTCGACACGCGCCTCGCCAAAGACATCACCTGCCTTCATTTTCTGCACGTTTTCCTGGGTCCCCAATGGCTGGTTAAGCAATGACTATGGCAAGAATGTCTACTATTTTTAATGATCATTCAATGATAGGTGAATTAGCATTTTAGCTCAGGAAAATTATGCTCATATAATCTGTCGGTGTTGAACTGCCTACATGGCTTTTTGTGTGTCCGAGGTTTCCTGAAATAGTACCCCCAAATCATCATCCGATTTTCATGGATTTTCCATGAAATCAACCACCATTTTTCATGGTTAAACCATCCACGAAACCATCCAGCTATTGGGTCCCAGCCATGTATGGAAACCCCTTTCTGAAGTGGATTTGGACCCAGGGGCATCTTTGGCCAGGGCCAAATCGCAAGACCTGTGCCAGAATCGGACAACGCGATTTTGGAGGAAATCCATCTGAAATCGGAAAAACAACCATCATTTCTAGTGATTGAGCCACCAAGATGAACCATCTGCGTGCAGGTTTCCTCTATAATTAGTGTTTGAGATATTTTGTCAATAACTTGGACGGCATTTTAGGTCAAAGTGAACCAGGGAACTGGGGAGGGACCCCAGGGACCCCTTTCATCCTGTACTTTCCCGACTAACACGAATGAACTGTAATTGAGCAGTGGCAGAATCATGGATGCTTGTTGACTTGTTTTTTTTTTGTGGGTAAAAGGTGGCATGTGGTGTATCCCGCAGTTTTGAACAGACCACATTGGAGAGTTGAAGTATGTTTAAGTGCAATTTCTGAGTTTGTTTGGTTTGGAATGTAAAACGGACAGAAAGACTTGGGCATGCTTCAATTCAGCATGATGTACCAGCAAACACTGCGCTGACAGGGGGGCAAACCCACCCATCTCGGAATGTCATGAAATTCCAACCCCCCTTTGCAGGGTTGATTTGTCAGTGATGGTACCCTCTGGTAAACAGCCACATAACTCTGGAAAATCACCATTTTGTAGCTGGGAAAATCAACTAGAAACTGCCATTTTCAATGTCGCTTTTTGTATGTTTACCAGGCCGGGTACCCCCAAAAATGACCAACCTGTCACTGTCACCGTCTCCCAACCTGTAGATGTGTGTCCCCTTGGAGGGAAAGGTCACCACCACCCGCGAGCGATCCAGGATGGCCTGGCCAAATGCTGCAAAAGATTTCACGAGCCGCTGGGGATATTCCATGGGATATAACCAAATACCCTCTGGTAATTTAACATAGCTATTGAAAATGGCAATTTATAGTGGATTTTCCCATTGAAAATAGTGATTTTCCATAGTTATGTTAGTTTACCAGAGGGTAACCAAATATATCATTTGGGTTTGCCATTCTTTGCATATTTGTTTCAGGATTTTCAGGGGGTACCCAAATTTTGCTGCAATTTTCCTTGCGGAAAAATGGCTGATAAGCCAGTCCGGTTCTTGGATTGATTCTAACCAGCTGTCATGGCAACTGGGGCGACACATTAACACCAATCAAATAGGTAATACACGCACTTCATGCACACATATAAATACAGATGTGTACATCACGTATGTACTACGCATATGAGAAAATTATGTTCACACACAGGGTATGCATATGGCATGTATTTTTCATGCTGTGGCCTAGCTTGATTGATCCATTGCGTTGTGACACAGCGGAAAATATGCCCAGGGCCACGTTTTTCATGCATGTCACCTCTGCAGGTCTCAAGCAACAGAACTAGTCAGCTGGCACCACAAATAGTCGATGGTTTTGTCCAAAACTCGGGTAATTATTCCATTGTACTTCCCCAAAATCCATCAACATCCCATTCCCATCCCATTCCCATCCTTTTCCCATCCTTTTCCCCATGTTTCCAGACCCATCAGGGCGACTTCCACCGACCCCACCTGGACACGCCCCACTTCTGTGGACTCTTCACTCTTGGAGCGGAACGTCCATCCTGCGCTAGCACTGATGGGAAATCTTTGTGGATGATGGATGTATCAATAAAGCACACTACGAAAATAAGTGTAATATTATCAATACATACTACTCATACTACTCTATAATATTCATGACAATAAAATATACAATAATGATACAATAGATGACAATAGTATGCAGTGGCAGTATATAAAACGTGAGTCCCTTGAACACTTGTCACCAATCGAATCATGGATCCAAGGGATCCAAGGGATCGTTCCAGCGTCGTGAACCACGTCGTGAACCACGTCCTGTAGATGGGATCTCTCGGACTCGCTCTCCCACATAGAGCAGCTGCTCTCCTGGAAACCCACGGAGAGCAGGTGATTTCTTCATGGTATGGGAGAGATGGATATGGCATCGGATATGGGAATATTGATGTGTTTTTTTCTGGAAATTCTTTCCTTTTCCTCTTTTCCATTTTGTTTCGCAATCAGGATGTTTTGGCAAAAACAACAGAAATTTGGAGCATACCGACTCCTAGTAATGTAGAAATAAAGAATATAAACCTACCAAAATCAAGAAAATAAACCTAATCTTGTGGGGATATATTGGGGATGCACATAACCACTTATGGCTATGATGAGAACAACATGGAACAATCAGAAAAATCACCCGCATAACCCATCTGCCCAACAGAATTTCGGGTTGTCCTTGCGCAAAATGGTTTGTCAAAAAAGGTGGTGCCCCCAAACCCAATGTTCTAATCATTTCTTCCCTCATAGAAATATATACAGTTTCATTCAATTTCAAGGTGTTTTATCCATTTTGGACAAAAAACAACATGGTTCAAAATCGGCACTTCAAACTTGACAAACTACTCCAACCAAAACGGATATGTTTGCTAATTCATATATATATAGATACAAATAATAATATATCTACACAAAATCATATATGTATATATTCAATATACATAAAAAAAATATAACATATTGTAACATAACATAATATAATATTAATATTAATATTAATATTAATATTAAAATAATATAATAAAATATAATAGTATAATATAGTATAATATAGTATAATATAGTATAATATAGTATAATATAGTATAATATAGTATAGTATAGTATAATATAGTATAATAAAGTATAATATAGTATAATATAGTATAATATAGTATAATATAGCATAATATAGTATAATAGAGTATAATATAGTATAATATAGTATAATATAGTATAATATAGTATAATATAGTATAATATAGTATAATAGAGTATAATATAGTATAATAGAGTATAATATAGTATAATATAGTATAATATAGTATAATATAGTATAATATAGTATAATAAAATATGACAAAATAAACTATAATATAATAACAATATAAAAAATAATCATAAAAATACAACATAAAATAATTTAGTATAATAAAACAAGTTAATTTAGTCTATTTTTTTAAATTAACATAATTACACAAGTAATGCGCTAAAATATGCCATAATACGATTTAATATATTATTAATAACATATCAAATAACATTTCTTTCAAAAATATATAGTATAAAATAAAAAATCTAATATCAAAAATATAATATAAAAATATGAAAATTTAAATGTTATAAAAAAACAAAAACGCTATATATATAATAACATATATAATAAGTAAAAATAAATATAATATGTAATATATATATAGTATATGATGTAAAATAAATAAAACATTAAATATATAATATAAAAATACTAATCAAACAAATAAATTTAATATTAAAAAGTATACAAAATAAATTTAAAACAACAAAATATACAATAAATAAAAAATCAAATATATTATATACAATAAATGAAAATATACTAAATATAAAATAACATATTTATATATATATATAATAAAATAACATCTAAAAGTATAATATATAAAAATATATGTAAATAAATAAATAAATATATATATATAATATGAATATATGAAATATATATATCTAAAATATGTTTTAGATTATATCCCCAATCCGAAACACAATCCCTCCCAACCGCACCTAGAACATGCATGGTCTGTATCCGGAAACGTTTCAAATCCTGGCGTGTCGACAGGGAACTTCGGGGAGCTCGGTTACAGTCATGACCAAACAAAATCGGGATTTAATTGATCGGATTTAGTCGAATTAACTTCTTTATCAAACATGTTTCGGAAACTCATCCAACTAAATGGCATATATCTAACGAAATCCTCATCTGCTACCCACTGGTGTCATCAAACATAGCTGGTGTTTTGTTCTTTATTTGCTTGACAAAAACGCACAAGACATCAAATGGGGATTTAACCATATATGAACTGCGGATTTATTGTGATATCTTATGGGAGTATAATGGGATGTAAATGGGGGATGGATCAACAACAAATCGCGATACAAAAATTGCAATGGGAAATCCCCGACCTAAATGGGGTGTGAATTCGAAAACCATGCATGAATAGGAGATTTTCCATTGCTAGGCTGCATTTGAGTACGGGGGGGTGAACCATTCTTCCAATTCTACTAGAAATGGTTGATACAAAATATTTCCTCAATCAGAGGTTCATTATATTTAGTTTTGCCACTTCATGACAACTTGATCATAACACCATTCTTTGTTCGTTAACGCCCGTATCATTGGTTGCTGAAACCAGTGAATATCAACCAATTTTGGAAATCACCAATCTTACGCTATGCCAACTGCAATATAACACACGAGTTATCGAGATATTGGCCGCATCTACTTTACATATATGTTTCTGTTGGTTTGAGTCCAAGTAAAAACCATTCTTGCTCACACACTTGACATGGAAAAATCGCCGGTTTATACATAATTTCCCATTCAGTTTCACATGTTGTTCGGGGATTTCACATTGCCATGTTACATGTTTGATTGCTGGAGGGAAAGGCCGTAGACTCAATTCCCATACAGCCCATCATTGAAACTGAGGCGAAAAAGACCATCACCATTCGACGCACCATATCCCAATTTTTCATAGGCTTATACCAACGTGGCGTCAAATCTTGACATGGAATACAAGTCATGAAGAATGGGTGCATAGTGATGGGCAAATGCCGTGGCAAGTGCCAAAATGATTACAACCTAGATGCTCCATCCAAGATCGCAGTGTTCTTGATTATTCAATGGCCATTCTACACCAGTGTGGGGTATACCCCGCTTGCCCATCATTGTGTCCAACTGATCTCCCACATTTTATTCCCATAGTGCATCCAAATAATCACACATATGACCAATAAGAGGTTAACAGAATCCAGGATACATTTTAAACAATAGATACCTTACCAAATCATATTTCAAATTGCCAACCAATGAAACACATACCATTCCAATTTACCCCGCATTAAATGCAGTACAATATCTCCAGTACAGCACGATAATCATCAACACTACGAATATTTTTATTTCAAACTATTCCAAAATTAATCATTAATCACTGTCTTAACCAAACAACATCAACAACGATCAACCATTAGGAAGAGCTTTCATCAAGTATTTTAGAGTTTGGCAGCTATAAACAGCCATGGATGGAGATCAATGTAGACGCGCGCACGCCTCACAAGTCACCAGCTTCAAGATCTTCAAGTTTTTCTCGTCAGAGAAGGAAGTCCACGTCACGTTCTGAGAAAGCATCATTTGGATGTCTTCCAAGGCTGCTTTGCCTCGCATGTCTGTAAGAGGCAAGGGCCTGCAAGACAGTCTGCAAGCCAGGTAAGTCGACGTCCATTCCGAAAGGGGCAACTAGCTTCTTTAGATAAAGCAAGTTGAGCAGTGTCCAAAGCCTCTATCGCCCTTTTATACTGGTAGTAGGTTCATAAGGAATTCGAATAGTGGACTGTGATAATCACGTAGGCTTGTCCGCAGGCATGTCATCTTGGGAAGCCCAGCCTTCCCCCCTCACTGATCCGCAAGGCTCATGGAGTCCACGTAAAGCCCAAGCAAATTCGCTGAAACAGTTTCGCCCGTGTCTCAACCACATCAGCTAATAAAAAAGGGTGCCGGCGCTCAACTCTCATCCAACTCTCCCACAACACAGGCACAGCTGTGTGTAATCGATGAAGTTCGTGCTGTTCTGCCAAAGCATTGAAAATGTTCATTCCTCTCCTTCAACAGGTCGCAAAATCTCCTGCTATCCGTCTACTGTTTCCAAGGCTACACTTCGCGACTGCGAGCACAGCGGCGGCAGTCGCCCATGCACTAAACGAAGAAGGATGATGCAACAAAGTGCTTCACCGATAAATTCCATTTAAACTCTGGCCACCATTGCCGCCTCATGAATGAGACTTCCCATCTCCAAAAGTCTTCAGCTTTGCAATTAAACCGCTGAACAGTTTGCAGCGTAGCATGAAGTAGGTGAGCAAGTTGCAGCGTAGCATCAAATCAGTTTAGACGTAGATCCAAACGTTCTCAGCACCACACCCCGACACGACAGGGTGCGGGCCGGATCAGGGTCATTGGATCGGAATCCAAATAGGTCGGATCGGCGCGGCTGGATCCGAACCTACATGGGTTGGATCCGGACGGTGTAGATGGCAAACTTGCGGACTTCCCCCGACCATCCCGACCAGCCCGATTGTCCCTACTAAAGAAACCCTGAAAGAAACCCCCATCCCAACCGTACCGACCGTCCCAACCGACCATTTATCCACAATGTTGATCCAGGATCGTCTTTGACGCTGTTTCTGCGATGCTGATCCGGACCTTTGGATGTTGATTCAGGACGCTGCTCTGTGACACTGATCCGACTCGATGGTTTCTGATACGGAATTTTCTCCACCCCGACACCCCCCCGCCCAACCCCACACAAGCCCCTTGATCCCACAAGCATGCAACCTGGAAAAAACACGAGGAAACGTGGTGTAAAAACGCATTTACAAGGGGATTCACAAAGGCAAGTCGTGCGTTTTCATCTCCTTCGGAGGGAACAGCCATTAACAACTATCAGCAACTATTAATCATGGTTTTCATCATCCAGTCTCCCTTTCCACATCCGCATCCGCATCAGCTGTCGTCCTTATTGGGCCTGGACACTTTCTCTTCGATCCCTGATGCGGAATGGCCATCCATTTAGGGGATCATTTTGACCACCGGGGATGAGCAATTCAGCAATAGAAAAAAAACCAAACCATGGAAAACTTGTAGGATCTTGATGTTTTCGGCACCATCACCATCACCAGCCACATACCAATGAAGAACACAAGCACAATCGCGATGATGATGATGATGATGATGATGATGATGATGATGACGATGACGATGACGATGACGACGATGATGATGATGATGATGATGATGACGATGACGATGACGATGGCGATGATGATGATGACGATGACGATGACGATGATGATGATGATGATGACGATGACGATGACGATGATGATGATGATGATGAGATGAGATGAGGATGAGGATGAGGATGAGGATGAGGATGACGATGATGATGATGATGATGATGAGGATGACGATGACGATGACGACGATGATGATGGTGATGATGATGATGATGACGATGACGATGACGATGACGATGACGATGATGATGATGACGATGACGATGACGATGACGATGACGATGACGATGATGATGATGATGATGATGATGATGATGATGATGATGATGACAATAACGATCACCCCAGCGATCCACAGTCCAAAAAATCCGCCTGGTTCCACATAGATCATTGAACCGCCTTTGCGACGTCGGTTCAGGCCTGCATGGTCATCTTAAAGCCATTGGTTATGGTTGGTTGAATTGGTTCACTTATGGTTGGTCTATTGGCATGGAAAGTTATGATATGACACAATTATGTGGATGGCCTGCTGAAAATTGCTCATTTTACTCTAGAAACTATGCAATTTGTGAGTTTATTGATCAGAGCTAAAATCCTGAAACCGTTTGAACTCCTGTATGCTTTGTTTTGTTTTGGGCATGATGATAATGGTGTTGCAAATCATGGTTCTGTAAAACTGATGAGGCCAACAAACAGGTGAAGTGACTCCACCCCATTCTGGTGAGTTACATATTCCCAGTTGTATACTGGATGGTGTTTTCCGCTTTGATTGAAACCTTGCTTGTTCACATCCGCATGGAGATCCTGGAATCTTTATGCTATGCTAAAACATATCCTCATATATTCCAACATTTGCCACAGGCCCTCCCCTTTTGCCCTGCTTCATGGACGAAGCAATAGGACATAACCTAAGTTACCTGCAGATCCAGCTATTCAACCGTAGCTTAAGTTAGGCTGCATCCACGTATCCTATCCAATTTTACTGTTATTTTTGAGATATTCCATGATATTCCTCTAGAAGGTGTTCCCTCACCATCCCTATTCCTACACGTATTCAGCACCTCAATCTAACATAGAACCCGTTGGGCCATATCCAGCAGAATCATCTGACTGGGAACCCCTTTTTCACATTCCACATTTATTTTTGGTGGGTGTAGTACTCTTGTTGGTGGTTTCGAATACTTTCAGCAATCCTTCAAGGATTCACCAAAAACCAATGGGACTATCACCTCCCACAATTTTTATAAATGCTTAAACCATTTAAACATGTCAAAAAAAAACGAACGATTTTTGAAGATGTTTGATGGTAAAATCCGAGGTTTTGATGGTTAAACCACCATTCTTGATGGTTAAAGACTATGGTTAAAGCATGTTTTAAATGTTTAAGATGGTTTAACCATCAAGAATGGTGACCCAAAAACTTAACTCATTGCACCAAGGGACCTGCTTTGGACATGACCGGCGACCCCTGCTGTGTGTGGGCACGAAGCAGGTCCTGAAAAACAAAACTCAGCGAAGGATGCAACGGGATAGAAGAGTACATTGAAATCATGGGGATATCCCTATCACTACAAGGTGGTGCCTTGACATATAAATCATTTTATATAGTATTTAATGTTATAACGTGGGTTAAGTATATTTATAAATGGGGCTATCTTGTATAAGTTATGTTGAATTTATATCAATAGATAGGGAGATATAACATGAGATAGCACATACGTCCAAAAAAATACAAAAAAGTTAGCAAAGATAGCAGTTTTTGGTTGTCTAGAATGATGTTTTTAATGGTACAGTAGCCATTGTTTTTGCCCAAGTGAAGCGCTAAATCCTTGAAAGCATGGCTGAACCAGGAACCGCTGGCGCGCAGAGAGCGACATGGCAGGATTTCAAATCTTGCAGTTCTTTTTTATCGCAAGAAGTTTGGAACGCTTTGACAGCTGGAACAGAGTCTCGTGGCCAGAACATATCACTGACGCAGTGTTCCCGGGAGAAAACACTGGCTGGCCTAGTGTGGAGGGATGAGAGAAGCTGCATCTGGAAACGCGTGAGTATATCCAATAGAATAGACCAGAAAACAAAGGAACGCGCATGTGTCGCCTCTTCATTAGCCAATAAAAGCATAGATACGCGCGTGTGTTTCCCGAATGTATGTAGATAATACATAAATACGTATGTGTTTCCCAACATATAAACCAAACAGAGATTGCAAACGCGAATGTATTAAAAATGTGTTTCCACCTACAATCACATGACGGTGAAATATGTAAATGTTTGGGATGTGTTTCCACAAAAAGAAGAGAACGCACTTGTCTATCCTCATGAACAGATTAAAAATAGAAGGGAACGCGATGGTGTAACCCCGTCTCAGACCAATTGCATTTGTAAACGCGTATGTGTTAAAAATGTGTTTTTTTGTGTTTCCTAAAAACTGTGAAGGACTCTTTCAAAACCTTCCAAAACAAAAAACAAAAAAATGTTGTTGAATACACGTGCATGACAAACATGCATGTGCCTGCATGGACCAGTGCCAAAGGCAACGTGGTCATGTTTTTACCCTAATTTGCTCGCGTTTCGCGATCACAAACCAAAGACCAGAGACGCAATGGGAAAACAACAGAACTGGCCAGGCACACATGCAGGATTGAAAAACATAGTACAGATTCGACAAAAAAAAGATACAAAAGATATAACTTAACTTACAAAACCTATAACATAACTTAACATAACTTCAAGTTAACTTCCTCAAGTCCTTTTATAAAACCCATAAGTCCAACTTAACTCAAGGCACCACCTTGTATATATATATATGTATATGTATACACATTTATACACACATGTATCTTATGTGTTACAATGATTGTATTCGTTCCGTGGGCATAACATAATGCCTAGAGTATCATATAATTATAATGCCTACGGTCAATGTCTATGGGTTTGCCTAGAAAAGGGAGAGAAAATGGTACCCAAAATGGTTGGTTTTCAGACAAACCCATATCTGAATGAATTGTGATTATTCACAGCTTCGAATTTGTTAGTGTATGTTGAATCTATTGGAATCTCCGACATTGACTTTCCGAGCAAAATTGATATGCTGATCCAGATCATCACAACCGCAAGGAAAAGGGGACATTCTGTAACCGTGGCTGCCCAAGCCAATTAAACATCATCTGAGATTGGTTGAGCCGCCACCCGAAATATGCGCAAGTCATTAGGGATCATCATCACAAAATGCGGTTGAACATAAAACTTGTTTGGAGCACCAACCGGCAATTTTTATATGCACGGAAAATATATCTAGCAAGGAACACTTGTTGTACCTGAAAAGCACGATGCAAGCCAACCACCGCCTATTATGATATCACATATTTGGTATTGTTTGGTTGATATCCAGTGATACAAAGCTGGGTGACCAACGCTACATTACATCTCCATCATAACATCATATAATGACATATGTATAGAATCATATATATAATACATATACATATATACACAGAATATCAGCATGAATTCATTATAACATGATATCAGTTAATAATGATATGGCAGTGTGTCAAAACCTTGTACCCCTGTAGTTCACATCAAAATAGCTGGTAAATGGATGTTCATCCCCCTAAAAATGGTATTAATAGGTATTGATCCATACCCATATAATGAATTGAATCTTTTCTTTTTTTTAAATGTACCCTTTTCCTCATTATATCTAGCCATGAATCATCATGGGCGCCCCTCATTTCATATAGCCCTTCCGTCCTGCAAAATCGCTGCTCTCCTGGTTGGAAACGCAGGGTGACACAACGGGCGGGCTGCAGGTATTAATTCATACGAATGATCATAGTAACTACCCTCTGGTAATTTAACATAGCTTTGGAAAATGGATGAAAATGACCCATACAAATAGTTGATTTCCCTATTAAAGATGGTGATTTTCTATAGCTATGTTAAATTACCAGAGGGTAGTGACTATAATAAAACATGAACAATAGTATACAATAGTAATCATAGCTGGTGGTTGAGCCACCCCTCTGAAACATATATGAAAGTCAGATTGGATCATTATCCCAACTATTGGGGAACATAAAACATGTTCCAAACCACCAACCAGTTAATAATGGTTTATAGTGGTTAATAGTGATTGATAATCGTTTCTAATGGTTACTAATGGTTTTATGATAGTAATCATAGTGAACATGATAATTAATTACTATACTATAAATTTCACCCGCCAAACATACACAAAGATGTGGGAACCCATGGTTTCTGGAGGTGCCGAAATCGGAAAAAACAGCTCCATGGCTGGAAATCACCCAACAATGGTTTGATGATGCTCCCAGCTGAGAAATTTCTTCGCAGTGGGGATTTCCTAGCCATGTGTGATGACGTTGTCAACATGGAAGGGCAGATGATCCTTTTTCGCCACGTTTTCCGAGAAAAATCTTTTCCCCCCGGAAAGGCAGTGACTTGAAGCCTGTCGGCCTGTCCATTTACCATTTACCTACTGGATCCTATTGGTTATTCGACTGGCCAGGCTGCCTCTTTCTGAATCACTCAGTGGAAATTTGGATCTGACTTGACTTCAGGAATACACATGAAACCCGATTAGAAACCATGTGTTTGGGTAGACATTTCAAGAACAACCAACCACCAAAGATCACGGTACAGTAGAACACCATTTTATGGGTAATTAAGGTATGAAAGCCATCCAACAAAAAGACATTTTCCATCATTCAACCATCTGGATATTGATACCTATTATCCCACTATATCTCAATAATCTCCCCATAGATGGATGGTGAATGGTCCTTAAAATGATGCCCATGATTCATGGTCCAAACCCACATCCCATCACACCCTGTCGTAGCAAACCACTTGGAGGATCATCAACCATTGGGCGATCCATGGATCGTGGCTATTCCAATGGATGAACTACCCGGCCTGGTTATGACTAACATAGCCATGGAAAATATGGAACATGGCCCATAGGTTTATAGATGGTTTACCTAGCTATAAAATGGTGGATCTTTCCATGGCAAACTGTGAATGTCATAACCAGATGGTAACTGCTTGGTTGGTTGTTCACCACTGATATGGGATTTTTGCTCCATACTATTGATCCGTGAAAAAAACATGGTGTTTTTTAACAGAAAAAATGACTCATATTAAACTATGACTATAGTTACTGAATAATATGGTAGTATAACTATGGTAGTATAACTATGGTAATATAACCATTTAATATAATCCACCATGGTAGTATACTGTGACTATAGTGAACATATTGCTTGGAGGATTATAACTATCATCTGTATATATACTAAATGGATCTTCCATGGATCTTAGCCTTTTTTCTCCCCTTTCTGACGCTGACAGGGCTGACAGGTGGCTGGATCAATTTTTCGGACAGCGAGTTGGCCGTGACCATCTCTTCCACGCCCGAACCTGGGATGGGGGTAGCTCCAATGAAAATCAGCGGTTTCTGGTGAGGAAAAATGATTGAGTCAATTGAGAAAATCACTATCCAAAAATTAGGGAAACTCAAAATTATTTGAAAATTGGAAATTCATTTTTAGATGGAGAAAACTTAGTTGACTTTAACTGCCAGGTGAGATTGTTAGGTATCCCCTGAAACTTGGAAGGTTGCTGGACGTGACAAAACATCGGGCACTGGAGGCATTCTGGAAGTCCTGAACATAACCCATATCCAAACCCAATGGCTTCGCATTTCTTCCAGGATCTTCTCCAGCATTTTCCTATTCAAAGGTTTTTCACTCTTCCCCACATAAACACCAAAGAAACCAATCTTTCAGGGTCAAAACAAGGGTTTCTGCAGTTTCCTGGTGTCCTTTTCTTTAAACCAATCCCATGAACATCAATTGGCCAATGAACCAAAGAAATTTCAAGGCTGCCAGGGCAACAAATCCTGGTGAAATCATCCTGTGATCCCAAGCCTCGGGGTTTTCATGGAATACCCATCATGGAAATCAAAAAACCATTAAATAACTCATCAATATTTTATCCAGTAGAATTTTCCCAGCTTTGATTTATTTCCAAGATGCTCCGCATCTTATTCGACCATTTGCAGATCTCTTCCAATGGTTTCTCCATGGTTTCTCCATCATTTTCCAAAAAAACATCCCCAACATCTTCCAGCTTGGCCTCGCCTCTCCGTCGTTGCTTGAGATCCAACGGAAGGATCTCGGCTTCGCCGCTGCACACCACGAAGAAATCCTGCCGGGTTTCCAGGGAATTCTCCATGGAATTTCCTGATAAATCTGGTAAGAGTGAATATTCATGAAATCCATCGTCATTCCATAGTGTGTATGATGGACTTTAAGCTAATCTAGTGAATTGATGGAATATAGGGTAGAGTAACGCAGTGTGATGTATGCAATATAAAATAACGTTTGTAATGTGTTTGATGTGATGTGGTGCTGTGACGTGTTGGGTATTTGCATTTTAGTGTCTTCGTATCTTATCATTTTGGGCGGGTACTGCTCCATTCAGAGTGCAATCCAAACGTTTCCCAACCTTCATTGGTTCAATTCACCCAAGAATTTGACAATCTATCCCATTTTTAGTTCATGATCTCCGCATTGTGCCCCCATTTATAACTGGTTTCAGTCGCCCTAAACCATCCATTTTCCCATTCTCCCGGAACAGTGGAGCACTGGGCGCCTCTGCAGCACTGCCACCTCGAGGGTGCTAAAGATCAGCTGAAAGATATAACTGTAGTTATGATCAACTGAACTATAATCATGGTATAATGGATATAGAATAATAATGAATATATATATAATGGATATATTATAGTTATATCATTATTGGTAAGTTAGAATCCACTATCATCCATTAATGGTATCCATCTGATACATCCAATATTGGTAAGTTAGAATCAGATGGATATATCAGTTATATCAAGATTAGTTACTATCAGTTAACCAACTACTAACCAACTGAAATCAACTGCTGTCAATCACATTAGTTCCTGATACATCGGCTGATGCTTTGGTACAAGTAACTTCATATCAGTTGCCGAAGGTGAGCAAATCTAAGCCACCAAAATGAGATTTTTCCAGTTAACATCATGAAATCCCATTGAATTCACCATGAAATCCTCATTTTCCCTGGTGAAATCCAGCTATTTTTTGCCAGTTCCATGGATCCACTGCCGGCCTTCCACCACCAGGTGCTTCATGGGCACCCGAAGTCGTGTCGCCTTGGCGGCCAAGTCCTTCAGCAACTCGCCGCCTCAATGGAACGACTGATATCGATCGACTCAGGGGGGATATAGACTGATATAGTTCTAGACTTGATCTGATGGGCTATAGTGGGTGGAATAGTTATAGACTGATATAGTGGGTTTCTAGACTGATATAGTGGGTGGAATTTTCATAAGTTTTTTTTTCTCCGGAAATGATGATCTGATGGGTAGAAAAGAGGTCCAAGAGTATGATAAGTATGACTGCAAGGCCACATATGAGGATAGCAGCAAACATGATGGGTTGAGTATGTCATTTTCCTCCACAAACAAGGGGTATCAACAACACAGTGGGGTTGTATGGAAATTCCAGACAAAAACTCGGGGTCAACACAAATCCAAATTGTAATTGTAACAGAGGTTTTGTTTTTGGGAGGCGCTACCGAAAGGGGATGGTTTCACCCAAAGGGTAGGCATTTCACCCACCTTATTCCAGGCGATTCATGGTTGGAAAATAGTTTTTTTTGCAACCCATCTATCATTGACCAGGAATAGAATATGCCCCCAAGTCAGGGACACCCAGGTTGGAGTATCATCGTTCAAACATATCTTTCTTTTTAAATGTTGAGTGTCTGCTCCCAGGTCATACTCTTGCTTCATTTCTCTCCATTGCTTGCATGAATCTCCCCCTTGCTGTTGGTACGCAATCATATGCAATCATACACAATCCCATTTTTTGCCGTTTCTAGCTGTTTGGTCTGTTTCCCCATTTATGGCCAAAAATGCGCCAATCATCATTGGCCCAACAGGCCCAACATTCAGCAGGGTGTACCCACTGCGCAGGTATATCCCAGTGCTACTGTACCCAAATCATAGACGATATCTTCATTTATCTTCATTTGGTTTTTGGGTTGATAAACGGTGAGATGCCTTTGTACCCTAAGGCATCCACCCTGAGCTCCAACATTTGTCACCCAGTCATAGCATCACACTTTTATGGTGTTTTTCAAACAAACCATCCAGTTTCCATGCCATATCCCTTCGACCACTTCCAAGCAGCTTTTGGCCATGTCCATAGCTGATCGCAGATTGGCGTTTCGCGCAATTGACCTCTGGAACGGGATCAGGCTGGAAAGGCTATGGGAAATCCCATCAATTTGGTGTCGAAAGGGACATCATCCCCCACCATCCCCCACATTTCTGTGTTTGAATGTCATGTAATGTCAAGTGGCAAAGACATTTTTGAACTGGGTTATTTTTTAAAAGCCAATTCTTGAGTTTGTGGTTCTAGCAAACTACAGTTTTTGGGTCCCTGGGTCCCTGCCCCTTGATTTAGGTCCCAACACGGTGTTCTCGATACGAAAAAACACCCCGCCTGGCGATGAAGGCAATCTCATCGTCAGTGAGCTTACCTCGGTCATCGACTGGATCATCCCGGCAGCCGTAAGGTCAACCGCATCGCCAATCAACAAGCTTTATAGTGGTCGTCAATATCAATGGGAATTTCAGGATCCTAAAATGGAGGTACTGTACCATATTTTTGGCCATACTTTGTGGGGATATCCCCTTACATAGGCCTTATATGGGCCTTATATGGTACAGTACCTCCATTTTAGGATCCTGAAATTCCCATTGACAAGGAACAATGTCAAACCCAATTACAGGACTTTCCAATCATTTGGGTGTAACTGTATCAACGTATCATCACTTGTAATTCATAATTACTAATAATTGGAGTAAATATGATAGTCTCTGCTTGGTAATCATCAAACTATCATCGCCAGCATGGTAATAAATAAAATTGCAGTAAACAACAACAAGAACTGTCAATTACGCTAGTAAATAACGAGAAAAAAGGTCATGAGCGCCAAAAATGAAGATTGACAGACTAATGGTAACAACAATAATCAACATGATCAATTTTTGATAACAATAACACCCAATTCAATCAGCATAAAGTCATCATGAACATTCATAACAAACATAAATAGCAATACACAATACATCAATAACAAAAACTAATCAAGACAATCATGCACATCAATAAACTATTGTCACAAATATCCCCAATGTCGATGGTTAATCATGATCAGTTGGACGCAAAAAAAAAACGCGCCGCGTAAAACGCGTTGGAAACGCGCCTGCGATGTGCTCCACGCCGGGCATACGCTTGACCACGTTGCCGGTTTTTTTGGCACGGCCTTTTGGCAGGATGAGAGAATGTGGAAGAGCATTTTTATGGGAGATCCATATCATATAGTATGGTAAATGGTGACCATTATATGGTGTATATATATATATATCAGTATAAAGATATATATCATATTTGATGATCCCCAGTCGTCACCATGGGTTTCAAGTCTCAATTTCGGTCGAATGACTTGGATGCTTTGGCACCTTCCCATGGCTTCCCAGTCATAGATAACCCAGATTGACTGGGACACGATGGGATTAATTGGGGTAAGAAAAATAATATACTCTCTGGTAAACAGCCACATAGCAATGGAAAGATCCACCACTTTTAATGGGAAAACTCACTATTTCTATGGCCATTTTCAATTGCTATGTTAGTTCACCAGAGGGTAACTATGATGTTGATAATCGATAACCTTAATGACTTTTAACCAATAAATCAATGGGATATAATGGGCTCTAACCAGTGCATTTCCAACCAACCATAGATAAAGCTAGCATTTGTGGGTTAGCAACACTAGTACCCAGGAAACCATGGGATAAACAATTAGGTTCCTAGCTGGATATGGAAAAGCCAGCACGTATAGAGCATTGGAAAAAATATGGTCCCGGAAAACCACCGGTTTTTAAACTAGGTACTAGAAACGGCAAATGAAACTACATCAAACTAGCGCAAATCACCATGGGTTTGTCGAAAAAAGGGCGTCCTCAATTCCAAAGGATTCTCCCCATTTTCAGACACCAAAATCATATGAATATGGTTATATGATATCCCAATGATATTTTTATTCATGGTTGTTTTTAAAATCAAGAATCTGTATAGTTAATCAATTAACCAATTTGTTTTGCCAAAACAAGTTTAATCGGAATAGAAACAAAGCTAGAAAATAAGTAGATGAACAAATGAACATCACAAAACTATATCAAATCAACACAAATCAACGTAAATTTACTAAAATCAATCTGTTCCCCACTTTGCTTTGGGATTTTTATGGATTTTTCCTGTCCCCTACCGCTATCAGGCACCGTTGCGCCTTCGTACATGGCGTTGCGTCGCGGAAAGTGGAGCCGTTGATGCAACCCCAAAGCCTCGAAGCCTTCGCCTTGGCACAACCGGAAAAGTAGCAACCGTACAGGCTTTGAGCAATGATTCCCAGTCTATGAAATTATATATATATATGTATATATATGTATATGTCTATGATGTATATGTATATATATATATATATATATCCGCCGACCCCTGCCTTAGCCAAGGCAGGGGCGGCGCCTGGGACCACCGCAGGTGTGAAACTTTTTTTCGTTCCCAATGCTTTGCACTTTCCACGAGCCACCCAGGCCATAGCACCCTCTGTTCACCGCCCAGGAGCCACTCAGGCCACAGCAATTTCTGTGCACTTCCACTCATGCCACAGCAATCTCTGTTTCTACGGCGTTCCAAAACGCAACAGGCCGCGGCAGACCCTGTGCAGTTCCAACAAGTCCCTGAGGCCGTGGCAGTAAAGAGGTTCAAGGCTGCCGTTTGCCAGCCTTCAAAACTCCCCAAACCCTTCCCTGCAGCTCCCAGGCGCCACTCAGGCCGCGGCAGACCTTTCCTGCAGCTCCAACAAGTCCCTGAGGCCGTGGCAGCGTCTTTTTATGGACGTTCAAGGCTGCCGTTTGCCAGCCCTCAAAACTCCCCAAACCCTTCCCTGCAGCTCCCAGGCGCCACTCAGGCCGCGGCAGACCTTTCCTGCAGCTCCAACAAGTCCCTGAGGCCGTGGCAGCGTCTTTTTATGGACGTTCAAGGCTGCCGTTTGCCAGCCCTCAAAACTCCCCAAACCCTTCCCTGCAGCTCCCAGGCGCCACTCAGGCCGCGGCAGACCTTTCCTGCAGCTCCAACAAGTCCCTGAGGCCGTGGCAGCGTCCTTTTTATGGACGTTCAAGGCTGCCGTTTGCCAGCCCAAAACTCCCCAAACCCTCCCCTGCAGCTCCCAGGCGCCACTCAGGCCGCGGCAGACCTTTCCTGCAGCTCCAACAAGTCCCTGAGGCCGTGGCAGTGTCCTTTTAAGGAGGTTCAAGGCTGCCGTTTGCCAGCCTCAAAACTCCCCAAACCCTTCCCTGCAGCTCCCAGGCGCCACTCAGGCCGCGGCAGACCTTTCCTGCAGCTCCAACAAGTCCCTGAGGCCGTGGCAGCGTCCTTTTATGGACGTTCAAGGCTGCCGTTTGCCAGCCCTCAAAACTCCCCAAACCCTCCCCTGCAGCTCCCAGGCGCCACTCAGGCCGCGGCAGACCTTTCCTGCAGCTCCAACAAGTCCCTGAGGCCGTGGCAGCGTCTTTTTATGGACGTTCAAGGCTGCCGTTTGCCAGCCCTCCCCAAAACTCGCCAAACCCTTCCCTGCAGCTCCCAGGCGCCACTCAGGCCGCGGCAGACCTTTCCTGCAGCTCCAACAAGTCCCTGAGGTGGCCTTTTAAGGAGGTTCAAGGCTGCCGTTTGCCAGCCCTCAAAACTCCCAAACCCTCCCCTGCAGCTCCCAGGCGCCACTCAGGCCGCGGCAGACCTTTCCTGCAGCTCCAACAAGTCCCTGAGGCCCTGGCAGTGTCCTTTTAAGGACGTTCAAGGCTGCCGTTTGCCAGCCCGCAAAACTCGCCAAACCCTCCCCTGCAGCTCCCAGGCGCCACTCAGGCCGCGGCAGACCTTTCCTGCAGCTCCAACAAGTCCCTGAGGCCCTGGCAGTGTCCTTTTAAGGACGTTCAAGGCTGCCGTTTGCCAGCCCGCAATACTCGCCAACCCGTAACCCCCCCTGCACTCCCCGGCGCCACTCAGGCCGCGGCAGACCTTTCCTGCAGCTCCAACAAGTCCCTGAGGCCCTGGCAGTGTCCTTTTAAGGAGGTTCAAGGCTGCCGTTTGCCAGCCCGCAAAACTCCCCAAACCCTCCCCTGCAGCTCCCGGGCGCCACTCAGGCCGCGGCAGACCTTTCCTGCAGCTCCAACAAGTCCCTGAGGCCCTGGCAGTGTCCTTTTAAGGACGTTCAAGGCTGCCGTTTGCCAGCCCGCAAAACTCCCAAACCCTCCCCTGCAGCTCCCAGGCGCCACTCAGGCCGCGGCAGACCTTTCCTGCAGCTCCAACAAGTCCCTGAGGCCGTGGCAGTGTCCTTTTAAGGACGTTCAAGGCTGCCGTTTGCCAGCCCGCAAAACTCGCCAAACCCTCCCCTGCAGCTCCCAGGCGCCACTCAGGCCGCGGCAGACCTTTCCTGCAGCTCCAACAAGTCCCTGAGGCCGTGGCAGCGTCTTTTTATGGACGTTCAAGGCTGCCGTTTGCCACCCCTCAAAACTCCCCAAACCCTTCCCTGCAGCTCCCAGGCGCCACTCAGGCCGCGGCAGACCTTTCCTGCAGCTCTAACAAGTCCCTGAGGCCGTGGCAGCGTCTTTTTATGGACGTTCAAGGCTGGGCTGCCGTTTGCCAGCCCGCAAACTCCCCAAACCCTCCCCTGCAGCTCCCAGGCGCCACTCAGGCCGCGGCAGACCTTTCCTGCAGCTCCAACAAGTCCCTGAGGCCCTGGCAGTGTCCTTTTAAGGACGTTCAAGGCTGCCGTTTGCCAGCCCGCAAAACTCGCCAAACCTTCCCCTGCAGCTCCCAGGCGCCACTCAGGCCGCGGCAGACTATTCCTGCAGCTCTAACAAGTCCCTGGCAGTGGCAGGTCCTTTATTAGACTTTCAAGGCTGCCCAACCCCTCCCCGGCGCCCCAGGCGCCATCTCAGCCGCGGCAGACCTTTCCTGCATCTTCCTCCAACAGTCCCTGAAAGCCGTGGCAGTGTCCCGGTAAGAGTTCAGCCTGCCGTTGGCCACCTTCCAAACTCCACACCTCCCCTGCAGCTCCCAGGGCGCCACTCGAGGGCCGCGCAGACCTTTCTGCGGCTCTAACAAATCCTGCGGCCGTGTCAGTCGTCTTTTTATGGACGTTCAAGGCTTCGTTTTCCATCCCTCAAACTCCCGCAAACTGTCCCTAGGGCGCCACTCAGCCGCGCAGACCTTTCCTGCAGCTCTAACAAGTCCCTGAGGCCGTGGCAGCGTCTTTTTATGGACGTTCAAGGCTGCCGTTTGCCAGCCCTCAAAACTCCCCAAACCCTTCCCTGCAGCTCCCAGGCGCCACTTCAGGCCGCGGCAGACCTTTCCTGCAGCTCTAACAAGTCCCTGAGGCCGTGGCAGCGTCTTTTTATGGACGTTCAAGGCTGCCGTTTGCCAGCCCTCAAAACTCCCCAAACCCCTCCCTGCAGCTCCCAGGCGCCACTCAGGCCGCGGCAGACCTTTCCTGCAGCTCCAACAAGTCCCTGAGGCCGTGGCAGTGTCCTTTTAAGGAGGTTCAAGGCTGCCGTTGCCAGCCTTCCAATAATCGTCGCCAAAACTCGACAACTCCTGGGGGGGCTCGCACTGCAGCTCCCAGGCGCCACTTCAGGCCGCGGCAGACCTTTCCTGCAGCTCTAACAAGTCCCTGAGGCCGTGGCAGCGTCTTTTTATGGACGTTCAAGGCTGCCGTTTGCCAGCCCTCAAAACTCCCCAAACCCTTCCCTGCAGCTCCCAGGCGCCACTCAGGCCGCGGCAGACCTTTCCTGCAGCTCCTACAAGTCCCTGAGGCCGTGGCAGTGTCCTTTTAAGGAGGTTCAAGGCTGCCGTTTGCCAGCCTTCAAAACTCCCCAAACCCTCCCCTGCAGCTCCCAGGCGCCACTCAGGCCGCGGCAGACCTTTCCTGCAGCTCCAACAAGTCCTGAGGCCGTGGCAGCGTCTTTTTATGGACGTTCAAGGCTGCCGTTTGCCAGCAAAACTCCCCAAACCCTTCCCTGCAGCTCCCAGGCGCCACTCAGGCCGCGGCAGACCTTTCCTGCAGCTCTAACAAGTCCCTGAGGCCGTGGCAGCGTCTTTTTATGGACAAGGCTGCCGTTTGCCAGCCCTCAAAACTCCCCAAACCCTTCCCTGCAGCTCCCAGGCGCCACTCAGGCCGCGGCAGACCTTTCCTGCAGCTCCAACAAGTCCCTGAGGCCGTCGCAGCGTCTTTTTATGGACGTTCAAGGCTGCCGTTTGCCAGCCCTCAAAACTCCCCAAACCCTCCCCTGCAGCTCCCAGGCGCCACTCAGGCCGCGGCAGACCTTTCCTGTAGCTATCACAATTCTAAGCGCAATGATCTCTCTCTCTCTCTCTCTACCGGACCACCCCCAATAGGGGGGTCGGCGGCACCAGGGCGCTAGCCCATTCTATATATATTTATGTATATGATGTATATGTATGTATGTATGTATGTATGTATGTATGTATGTATGTGTATGTGTGTATGTATGTATGTATGTATGTATATATACATATGATTATATATATGCATCTATATCCATGTACACATTGTTTACCAGTTTACCCCCGCTTTCCATATGATTGTATGATACCATGATTTATTGCTGAACTACCTATTCCCCTAGATATTTGAATATCAAAATATCAGTGTCATCCCACTCAAACCTTAATTTGCATCCCCATTCTTGCCTCTATTTAAATCCTCGCAATCTGGTTGATATATCATCGCATTATCCTAACAAGTTGGTACCCCCTAGTTCTCAGTTGGTTTATCAACCCTATTAACTATACTTGTAACAATGGTAAACCACATGTCAACGTACTTAAAATGCAACTCAGCTACCTATTGTGGCACCTTGCAAATATTCTCCCATTTGGAGGTTTATTTGAAACAGTGGTACCTCCAAATCATCCAAATTTTAATGGCATTTTCCATGGTTAAACCAGCATTTTTCATGGTTACACCACCATTTTTCATGGTTAAACAGTTAAACCAGCATTTTTCATGGTTAAACCACCATTTTTCATGGTTAAACCAGCATTTTTCATGGTTACACCACCATTTTTCATGGTTACACCACCATTTTTCATGGTTAAACCAGCATTTTTCATGGTTAAACCACCATTTTTCATGGTTAAACCAGCATTTTTCATGGTTACACCACCATTTTCCATGGTTAAACCAGCATTTTTCATGGTTACACCACCATTTTCCATGACAAAACATCCATTTGGGGGTACCCCTATGGAGCCCCCGTTGAGATCTCCCCAGATGGAGACAGCCATGGCACGGGAGATGGACAGCACCACGACGCCCGGCTCCTCCGCCACCACGGAGGCACGAAAGGTGCGCGTCTCGACCTGAAAACAAAAGATGGTTAGTGATTAATAATGGATAGCAATGATGGTTAATAATGGTTAATGATGGTTAAATATGTTTAAAACTATGGAAAATCAATGAAAACCATGGGATTTACATGATTTTTCATGGAATTTTATAGTGATTCAATGGGATATTAATGGGATTTACCATCTGGTAAACAGCCACATAGCGAACTGGAAGATCACCATGCTATTAATGGGAAAACGGAACACTATTTCGACTGGCCCATGTTCAATAGCAAACTGTTAAATTACCAGAGGGTACATGTTGAAATATGTTGAAATCTGTTGAAATATGTTGAATTACATATGTTTATATATTAGTTTTCCATGGTCATCTATAGTTATAAAGTGTAATGATCAACCAGGGTTTTTGCCTGGGAATCCACAGGTATCTTTTGTTAAATCACCATTGAATCCAATGTTAAACCACCATCAAATCTGGTTGGTGGTTGACCTACCCCTCTGAAAAATATGAGTCAATGGGAAGGATGACATCCCATATATGATGGAAAATAAAATTCATGTTTGAAACCACCAACCAGAAATCAACATGAAAACTTCCCACAATAATCACCACTATGGATGGCTAAATCAGCCCCGTTTGTCCGTTTGTCCAAGTCCAATCATTTTGTTCGTCGTTGGATTCATTACGGCACGATCAAATCATGATGGTTAAATCATTGCTGCGCTGCATCACCCCTACCGTTGGTTAAACAATCATGAAATCCCAGAAAACCCATCAGAAAACAATAGAAAATACCTATTGTGGTTGATGAAATCAGCACGAAATCCAATTCAATGGGACCCTTATCGTTGGTTC
>CAMXCT020004434.1:423113-456843 GCA_947184155.2 Cladocopium goreaui
GGGGCCTTGATCCATACCTTGTATTTTCACTCGTACCCAAAAATGTGTGTGTGTGCATGTGTATGTGTATGTATATGTATATGTATATGTATATGTATATGTATATATGTATGTATGTCTATGTATATATGTATGTCTATGTATGCGTGTGTGGAATTGTCAGTCCTCATGGTCGTCGTCGGTCGTCCTCATCTTCATGATTGTTGCAATCGTCCGTCCATTCATCCATCAACCCAATCCATCCATCCATTCATTCATTGCTTGGGACGCACCTTCAAAAAGGTCTCATCAGTGATGACTTTTTAACCTCAAGTCGGGCAGAAATGTTGCAAGACAAAAGGATTGCCGGGGTGATGCTGGGTCTCTGGGTTTTGTGCATTGTCTTTCCAACACATCAATGCCAACATTGATAAGTAAATATCTATCCAAGATAGATGATACAATGATGCGATGTCAACGCAAATCTTTTCCAGTCCCTTCGGACTTCAATGCAAAGGTTTCTGAAGTGGACATCTGTGCAAACCTGTCCAAATCCTATATGCTACATTTTCGTGGGTTTCCCAATCTGGGTTTCAGGGATTTCTGATACGGGAAAACGGTGTTTCGGGGTTCGGGGATTGGAGTGCTGTTTTTCCCTTATTGGGGTGGGGTTTCCGAATCTCGGGATTAGAAGTGCCGAAGCTCCCCAGATATTGGACGTGTGTGTGTGGATGCAGGAAACAACGGGCCCTCCCTCAAATGGCAGCTTGTTTGGGTTCGCCTATTGTCCAGCGCATGGTAATTCAAGCAGGCGGACTCTTTTTTCCTTTGCGCACATGAGCGGTGAAACGTGTTTATGACGCTTTCTTTATTTTCAAGCCCATTTTTTTGCAAAGCTCTTCCACTACACATTTGGCCTGCTCTGACAACGAAGCACTGAATTGAACATCTGGCCCTTTCCAGCTGAAGCCATGAACGTCTAAGGACAATTCCTGCCAAACTGAGATGAGCAGGTCACGTGTCTGTTCTTTGGGGGCGCAGTGCGCCGCAGCATCGCGAAGATGTTGCGTCCAAACTCCGAGCTTTGAAGCATTGCCTACCTCCCGCAAGGCTTGTGTAGTGTTGACTGCGCCTTTCAGGTTCATCTCGAAAAACGCCAAATGAGCTGCTCTCTCAAAAACACCTCTGGCTGTCAGCAGCCCTTTGGCATGAAGAATCTCCACATTTGCAATTTGGGCATGCAGCTCATGGATTTCCTTCTGGGACTTCAGCCTTTCCTCTGCCAACGCCAACTTCTTCTCTGACTCCGCCAACTTCAACTTCAGCCTTTCCTGCGCCAACTTCTTCTCTGACTCCAGCCTTTCCTCCGCCAACGCCAACTTCTTCTCTGACTCCAGCCTTTCCTCCGCCAACTTCTTCTCTGACTCCAGCCTTTCCTCCGCCAACGCCAACTTCTTCTCTGACTCCAGCCTTTCCTCCGCCAACGCCAACTTCTTCTCTGACTCCAGCCTTTCCTCCAAAAATCCCGCGATTGCCGCCTTTCGCTTGTCGGTGTCTCTGATTTGGTTTAGAATCTCAATGAGGTTTGTGGTGTTCTTCCGTGCGGAGGTTGTGACTTGTGTTGATACAACTCGACGTTCTGTTCTCCACAAGATGAGATGGCAGAGGGCACAAAATTCAGCACGGAAATGGCTTCTCATTGACAAGGGGCTTACAAAGGGCTTACAACAATTTCCATGAAAATGAAGACGTGAAGACCATCATCTGGCATGAACTTTTCAAAAGGATGCTTTCAAACGTTAAAAATGATGAAACCTGTTCTTTGCAACTTGGACATCTTGGACCGCGGTTCAGGCAAAAAGGTGGGTGGCAAGCGCTGGACACGACAAATTGAACGAAAAGGCGTGATAAAGATGTGAAGAAAGGCGAGTGTTTGCACAGAGCACTCTCCGAAACAATGGCATCCTCAAGCTCTGTTCTTTTCTCAACTATTGGCAACAAAACTCGTTCCAGCTCCTGGTTGAAACAGCTGACCGCAAGTTCGTTCGATCCAAACTCTGGGAAGCCGGGCAACTCCAAAGACCGTCACAATGTCGCCAAAGCGTGAGGCAAACGGATGGAGGACACGACTGTCATTTTTAAGTAAATCATACTTTGTATTGAATTTCGTGAGCCCTGATTTTTAGAAGAAAATAGGTGGTGGAAACCACCCTGGTCAGGAATAAGTGTTGAAAACTACCTGGGAGTAAAAACACACCAACGTACAAGATTCAAACCCTGGTGGTTTCATGAGGGGCTGCCTTCCTATATGTGCCAATGATGATATCAATGATATCTAAAGTGATTTCTTGAAATTCATGGACCCCTTTGCCAGCCCCTGACACGCTGATGACTCTTTCGCCCTTGATGGCACCTCCCTGGTGTCAAGACCGTCTTTGCTCCAAAAACTTCTGTTTCCCTGCAACTTATCCAAGAAAAGTTTGTAGAATATTGAGAAATTCAATCAAACATGTAGTTGATGGCTTCCACTTACTTCCAGGTATGATTGATGTGTCAGTGAGTTGGCGCTGAAATGTGCTGCAAAGAACAGGGTAGAGTCACTGATACTTCAAACTTCTAACAATTCGGGCAACCTGAAATAGCAAAACATTTCCCAAAACATGTTGCACTTGTTCAGACAAGATGTCTGGGACATCTTAAAATAGTTTGTAGATTATCTTTTGAAAAGTTTGCCACAGTCGGTCTGCAAAAACATTTTAGGCTGTTTCTCCAGGAAATTGCTGAAAGTTTGAAGCCCGATGTCTCTCCAAACACCTTACCTGAAAAAAATGTATCCCAACAATCTTGGCCTGTCTCCTTGACATCTTAACATGTCTCTCAGACATTTTGCCTGGACAAAAAGCAAGATGCCTCACAGGCAAGGTAATATCTTAACATTTCTCACAGACATTTTGCCTGAAAAAAAGGCCAAGATGTCACCCAGACATCTGAACGTGTCTCTCAGAATCTTGCGAGAAAAATGTCTCCCAGACATCTTAACATGTCTCTCTGAAAACAATGCCGAGGTGTCTGCATAAGAAGTCTTAACATGCCTCTCAGGCATCTTGCCTGAAAAAATGCCAAGATGTCTCCCAGACATGTTAACATGTCTCCCAGACATCTTGCCGGACAAAAATCCCAAGATGTCTCCCAGGCATCTTGACATGTCTCTCAGATCCCCGTCTGGTGTGCCCCCTAGGGTCTGGACAGGAATCTTAGCCAGCTGAAATTCTTGGTCCAACCCCAAACAATGCATGGTAAAATTTTCGCGCTGAGGTTTCAAGGGGATATTTTTTGGGAGTAAAGCCCGAAAAAAAATCCAGGTCCAACTGAATGTTCCCTAACTACAATTCAGTGCGCTTAGGTCGCTTTGATACAATGGCTTCTGCAACACGACCTGAGATAAAACTCCAAGAAATTAGGTTATGCTGATCCAGTGGAAACATCGAGGCATTGAGGTTGTTCTAATCAAACATATGAAAAAAGAAGGAACCCTTGGGTTAAATTCGATGCGTTGAGGTACGCATGACCCTTGTTTCCTTTTCACATTTTTCACCCGAGCGATCATGTCCACGAAGAGTCACGGGATCAATTTGGAGCTCCTCGGAGCTCAAACCCTACATCTGTTCTGGCTAAGTTCAAAACAGGGATGTGTGAGATGAAAATTTTGGGGTCTGAGGTTTTGTGGTGTGTCTTAGGACATTGGTTCAGGATGGGTTGGCACACATGTGGGGTATAATATGGAGATCTGCTCCGGCAAAGTTCAAAACAGGGATCTGTGAGATGAACATCTTGGGGTCTGAGGTTTTGTGGTCTGTCTTGGGACATTGGTTCAGGATGGGTTGGCACACATGTGGGGTATAATATGGAGATCTGCTCCGGGAAAGTTCAAAACAGGGATGTGTGAGATGAAAATCTTGGGAGGTTTTGTGGTGTGTCTTGGGACATTGGTTCAGGATGGGTTGCCACACATGTGGGGTATAATATGGAGATCTGCTCCGGCAAAGTTCAAAACAGGGATGTGTGAGATGAGAATCTTGGGGTCTGAGGTTTTGTGGTGTGTCTTGGGACATTGGTTCAGCAAGGGTTGGCACACATGTGGGGTATAATATGGAGATCTGCTCCGGCAAAGTTCAAAACAGGGATGTGTAAGATGAAAATCTTGGGGTCTGAGGTTTTGTGGTGTGTCTTGGGACATTGGTTCAAGGTTGGCACACGTGTGGGGTATACTATGGAGAGCTGCTCCGGCAAAGTTCAAAACAGGGATGTGTGAGATGAAAATCTTGGGGTCTGAGGTTTTGTGGTGTGTCTTGGGACATTGGTTCAGGATGGGTTGGCACACATGTGGGGTATAATATGGAGATCTTCTCCGGCAAAGTTCAAAACAGGGATGTGTGAGATGAAAATCTTAGGGTCTGAGGTTTTGTGGTGTGTCTTGGGACATTGGTTCAAGATGGGTTGGCACACATGTGGGGTATAATATGAAGATCTGTTCCAGCAAAGTTCAAAACAGGGATGTGTGAGATGAAAATCTTGGGGTCTGAGGTTTTGTGGTGTGTCTTGGGACATTGGTTCAGGAAGGGTTGGCACACATGTGGGGTATAATATGGAGATCTGTTCCGGCAAAGTTCAAAACAGGGATGTGTGAGATGAAATCTTGGGGTCTGAGGTTTTGTGGTGTGTCTTGGGACATTGGTTCAGGAAGGGTTGGCACACATGTGGGGTATAATATGGAGATCTGTTCCGGCAAAGTTCAAAACAGGGATGTGTGAGATAAAAATCTTGGGGTCTGAGGTTTTGTGGTGTGTCTTGGGACATTGGTTCAGGATGGGTTGCCACACATGTGGGGTATAATGTGGAGATCTGTTCCGGCAAAGTTCAAAACAGGGATGTGTGAGATGAAAATCTTGGGGTCTGAGGTTTTGTGGTCTGTCTTGGGACATTGGTTCAGGATGGGTTGTCACACATGTGGGGTATAATATGGAGATCTGTTCCGGCAAAGTTCAAAACAGGGATGTGTGAGATGAAAATCTTGGGGTCTGAGGTTTTGTGGTGTGTCTTGGGACATTGGTCCAAGGTTGGCACACATGTGGGGTATAATATGGAGAGCTGCTCCGGCAAAGTTCAAAACAGGGATGTGTGAGATGAAAATCTTGGGGTCTGAGGTTTTGTGGTCTGTGTTGGGACATTGGTTCAGGAAGGGTTGACTCACATGTGTGGTGTAACATGGAGAGCTGGTCCGGAAAAGTTAAAAACAGGGATCTGTGAGATGAAAATCTTAGGGTCTGAGGTTTTGTGGTGTGTCTTGGGACATTGGTTACCCATTGGCAATGGTTCTGGCGCAAAACATATCTGGATAAAGTTCAAGTTGCCAAAGTCCTGTTTATTCTTTTTCAGTCTCCAACAAACTCTGGTCCGAGAAACTCCACACTTTTCTTTGGTTTCAACCCCAGTGTCGCTGAATATTTTTCCATGGGACAAACCCCCTGAACTTTGAAAATGCCAAAGTTGGGGCTGAATAAATGTCCTAGAGGGATAATATTTTCGGGCACAGGGTCAGGAAAAAATCCTGCCAGCACAAACCCGGTTTTTCATGTTCGTAGATTTCATGGCCTTGGCCCCCAGGGAAATGAAAAGATTTCTTGGGAATAAAATTCATAGTGCTAGGGTATTTAAGTGAATATAGAATCTTTGGACAAGTGCCCGTAGATAAAATTCATAGACACCAGGTAGGTGAATATAGAATCTTTGAGGCAAGTGCTGGTAGATAAAATTCATGGAGACTAGGTAAGTGAATATAGAATCTTTGGAGCAAGTGCTGGTGGATAAAATTCATAGAGGCCAGGTAAGTGAATATACGATGTTTTGAAAGGGGTTTTTGGATAAAATTCCCGTGGTGAGGTTGGAGCGCCATTGGTATAACTGATAGGGCCTAGTGGCCCTGGATATTTTTTGGGCCAGACTCCCCGAATCCTATCCAGGGACGCCCAACGGGGATCTCTCAGAGACCTTGGCTGAAAATCATGCCAAGGTGTCTCCCAGTCATCTTAACATGTCTCCCAGACATCTTAACATGTCTCTCGGACATTTTGCCTGAACAAAAATGCCAAAATGTGTCTCAGACAACGTAAGATGTCTCCCAGACATCTTAACATGTCTGGGAGACATATTATTTTTCAAATATTTTTCTGTGCGTTCCACCACTTATTTTTAGTGGAAAAAAGTGTTTCCACCACTTATTTTTTGCCACCTTCGACTGTTCCACCACGTCTGATAATACAAAAAAACTGCACGATGTCTGGGCGACATGTTAAGATGTCTGGGAGACATTTTAAGATGTCTGAGAGACATCTTGCCACATTTCTTCTGGTACTGGTAAGATGTCTGGGAGACATGTTAAGATGTCTGAGGGGCATGTTAAGATGTCTGGGAGACATGTTAAGATGTCCGGGAGACATCTTGGCATTTTTTCTAAGCAAGATGTCTGAGAGACATGTTCAGATGTCTGGGGGACATGTTAAGTAAGCTGTCGGAGAGATATGTGGGAGACATGTTAAGATGTCTGGGAGACATCTTGGCATTTTTCTCAGGCAATGTGTCTTGTATTTTTGTTTCAGGCAAAATGTCTGAGAGGCATGTTAAGATGTCTTGGAGACACCTTGGCATTTTTCAGGGAAACTGTTTGAGAGACATGTTCAGATGTCTGGGAGACTTTTTTTTAACGGGCAAGATGCCTGAGAGATATGTTAAAATCTGTGGGAGACATCATGTTTTTTTTCCGGCAAGATGTCTGAGAGGTATGTTAAGATGTCTGAGAGACACGTGAAAGTATCTGAGAGACAGTTTGGCATTTTTTTCAGGCAGGATGTTTGCGTGCCATGTTAAGACTGTTTAAGATGTCTGGGAAACATGTTAAGATGATTGAGAGACATCTTGGCATTTTTTCAGGCAACATGTCTGAGGGACATGTTAAGATGTCTGGGAGACATGTTAAGATGTATGAGAGACATTTTGGATTTTTTGAAGGTTCAATATATCGGTCAACTTAGTCAACGTGTCTGTCAAAAAAATCAAGTTTTCTTTTACTGTTTCTCCAAACCTTAAAAACCTTTCTAACACAATTTCCCACACAGTTCATATCAACATGTCACTTCAGAAACCTTTACCTCTGGAGGTGCCTTGAGATTACATTCCACAAACAAAAAAACTTTTTGATAAGATGTTTCACCAGGGAAATCATCTCAGTCTCAGTCAATTCAGTTCGTGTCGGTCGACAATGTTCAGCTTTGACTCTTGGGCCGTGCTTTTGACCCCTTCAACATGTGCTTGCTAAGGATACACAATGAGAAACAAAATTCATGAGTAGAGGAAAACGAGGAAATACATTTTGGACATGTAAGAAAACTGTTCCACCACTTGTTGGATTTCCAAATCGGAACACACCCCACTCACGCAATTCAACAATACTTTGAAACACCACTTAAAGACATAAGCCTTTGAATTTATAGGGATTTAATGACTGACAAAAAACAATATTCCAAGAGTAAAAGTCTTTCAGCAACTAAAAATAAATGTCAGCAATGTAATGTATGTTTATAAAAAAAGACAGAGATACGGAGAACAACACATGGAGGAAACAAATCAATGAAACAATAAAGCAATGCTCAAGAATACGATGAACGCCAAAAGGAAGAACTAAGTGATAAAAAAGAACAACTGCATGTCCTTTGTGTGGATTTATAGTGAGAAAATATATAATAAACAGGCACAATCATCACAATCTAAGCATCAAACATCAACAGAACCTGAATGGACACTACCTCACATAAAGTCCGACGCCCCAAACAAACCCAATGAAGTGAAAGTTAGCAAGAAATAATCCCCAGAACCCCCACCTGAAAAAACATCAAAGGCGAGGATGAAACATTGAACAAGAACATAAAAACCATAACAGCCAACATATTAACATAAACTGTCCCAGTATCCCCCTTTTACCATTTTTCCATATCTTCCCGCAAACAACAGGGACTTCCCTGGCAGCCAGATTAGATGTCCAGAGGGGAACTATGGATTCATTCCCACGATCGGGCTGCACCTTTGGCGCGTTTGGAGAACTTAGGTTCAATGACCTGCGAAGTGTGACTTTTGTGTAGAGGAAACACTGATATTTTGATGAGACTTTATCTACCAGCACCCTTTTTCAGTACCCACCATAAAAGTGGCCTGTTAGCATAGGTCACATATAAATTAGCGTCACTTAGGGGATCCAATTTTATGAACTTAATTAGAGCTACTTTGAGGGCTCTGGTAGAGGAAACACTGAAACTTAGATTTGGGGGGGGCAAATCGGATCCGGAAACTTCGAACCCAAACAATCATGGTGAAACCAATTTTCAAACCATGGCTAAAAATCACAGGTGTTTTGGAAAAAGGTCACGAACTGATACCCACATGCATCAAAACTGTCTTTATTTTGGTGCTATCACAATGTTCATCGAAGTGCACGTGGCTGATACGCCTAAATCCTCCAAGTTCAGTGATCTCACCCTTGCATGGGTGTGTCTAAAAAACGGTATCCCATTTCGTCCGATACTTTATCTGTTTGCCTTTTTTGAAACAAACTAGACGACGGTTGGCCCGAGAGCGAAAAACATGTTTTTCAAGCAACTCTGAGGATGGTAGTCGTAAAAGATAGTCGGTGAATGGTTGGTGAATTTCATATGAGCTATGGAGGGATAAGGTGTGAAAAGTAAGATTGATTAAGAAGAGGATATTTGGTAAACGGCATTAGATGACACGGGTCTTGCAACCACAGAGACACGTAGATAGAGAGAGAGAGAGAGGGAGACGGAGAGAGAGAAAGAGGGAGAGGGAGAGGGTGAGAGAGAGAGAGAGAGAGAGAGAAAGAGGGGGAGAGAGAGAGAGAGAGAGAGAAGGAAAGGGAGATAGAAAGAAAACATGGAGAAATATAATGTGAGCAACAGAAGTGCACAGGAGGCTCGGTACCATGATGCTGCGAATGACATGCGTTATCTCATTTTACTATGGCAATGCCTACACACATTGCCGAAAAAGCTCGGTACCATCATTCCTCGGATGTGAAGAAACGCGACGCTTTTATAAAGAGACGCTTTTACACACAGAAGCTTTTACACACAGACGCTTTTACACACAGCAGCTTTTACACAATGACGCTTTTACACACAAACACTTTTACACACAGACGCTTTTACACACAGACGCTTTTACACACAGACCATTTTACACACAGACACTTTTACACACAGAAGCTTTTAAACACAGACACTTTTACACACAGACTCCTTTACACACAGACGCTTTTACACACAGACACTTTTACACACAGACACTTTTACACACAGACTCCTTTACACACAGACGCTTTTACACACAGACACTTTTACACACAGACTCCTTTACACACAGACGCTTTTACACACAGACACTTTTACACACAGACACTTTTACACACAGACTCCTTTACACACAGACGCTTTTACACACAGACACTTTTGCACGCAGACCATTTTACACACAGACACTTTTACACACAGACTCCTTTACACACAGACGCTTTTACACACAGACACTTTTACACACAGACACTTTTACACACCGACTCCTTTACACACAGACGCTTTTACACACAGAAACTTTTACACGCAGACCATTTTACACACAGACACTTTTACACACAGAAGCTTTTACACACAGAAGCTTTTACACACAGAAGCTTTTACACACAGAGGCTTTTACACACAGACTCCTTTACACACAGACCGTATTACACACAGACTCCTTTACACACAGAAGCTTTTAAACACAGAAGCTTTTACACACAGAAGCTTTTACACACAGACGCTTTTGCGCACAGACGCTTTTACACACAGATGCTTTTACACACAGACGCTTTTACACACAGACTCCTTTACACACAGACGCTTTTACACACAGAAGCTTTAAAATGCAAGGTTTTCCAAATAATTAGATGCCTTATTAAACCCTTATTTAAAAACAGCATCCAAACAATTTTTCAAGGGGGTACCTCATGAGTGGCTCAGTTACTCAATAATATGAATGTTTGGATGGTACTCTATTGTGCCCAACAACTTTTGGGGTTGAAACAAATCAAAAACCTTCTCCACCTTTCTTTAAGTAAAGCTGGTCCATTTACTTTAGAAAGCCATATTTGTGTTAAAGCTTTAAAATGCAAGGTTTTCCAAATAATTAGATGCCTTATTAAACCCTCATTAAAAAACAGCATCCAAACAATTTTTGAAGGGGGTACCTCATGAGTGGCTCAGTTACTCAATAATATGAATGTTTGGATGGTACTCTATTGTGCCCAACAACTTTTGGGGTTGAAAAAAAAAACTTGCAAGCAAATTGAAAGTAAATTGAAATCAATTGAAAGTAAATTGAAATCAGTTAAAATTAAATTGAAATCAATTGAAGTAAATTGAAAGTAAATTGAAATCAATTAAAAGTAAAAGTAAATTGAAATCAATTGAAAATCAATTGAAAGTAAATTGGTTTCAATTGAAAGTAAATTGAAATCAGATGAAAGTAAATTGAAAGTCAATTGAAAGTAAATTGAATTTAAAATGAAAGTAAATTGAAATCAATTAAAAGTAAATACCCGCAAAAAATGTTGAGGGGGGGCGGAAAAAACTGCTAATTATTCAGTAGACAAAAGTAGTTTGAGGGGGGGGCGGGGCCTCCTCACACTAATCAGACGCCAACATTAAATGGAATATGTTCCAGCAAACCATGTTTGATGACACCGGAGGCTAATTCCACCTGACTAGCGAGTCTGGGTTTTGTTTGGCAACTTAGCTATCCTTTGGGGCCGCAGGTACGATTCAAATCTTTAGTTGCCATCCATTTCAGTTATTCAAAGATTTCCGAATCCCATGGATACATCGATCCCATCGACGTGCCGAAGGATGCCGAAGGCAAAAGGCTCCAGTCGGCAATTTCCAGAGGGAGATGAGGAAAACCCAATGGGAGACTGAGGATTTCCCCTGAATTTTCAGATACCCTCCGGTGTCATCAAACGTGGCTGGGAAATTCACTATAAATTGAGGTTTTTTTCTGGGAAATTCATCCACAAATGCTGGAGTTGCCATTGGAACGTTTAAATAGCGGGTGCATTAATTTTCATGTGGTAAGCCCAACTGCAGCACATCTGGTCGTCTTAACCAACCATTGTTGGGGTGAGTTTGAGCCATTTCCATTGGTAGCAAAACTTAGGGCTGAACAAGCTATTAAACAAGTTAACAATTGGACTGTTACCCTGATTGTTTGGTACATGGGTACTTCCCGGGTTAAGGTATGATATGGTATAATCACTAAAATATTGGCAAGTATGTTTCGGTGTGTTCAATTCTAAATCAGGACTGCAAGCATGCTAGCCTACTAGCCCATTTGGCAAAGCACCTGGCCTGATCAAACCATCAGGCTGACGTTTCCACTCACCAAAAAACACCAAATTCGGATTGAGCAAGAATAAGCATGAAAAACAGTAGCGAAATAAATTTGAACAATGTTAAAACAAAAAACTCTGTCATTCCATGAAATACTGCTTCGTTGATAGGGTTCTCATGATGGCTTGGGGTAACCCCCAAGTCATTTTGGGTGGTGCACGCCCCCTAGCCAATCATCAATCAACCATCATTTATCACTTATATCCAGTATTATCCACTTATGTCTTGTTGTATCCCAATATGTTCATGATCAAAACAATAATGACTATATAATCATGAATTTTCGGGGTCTGGAGCACTGCTCAAATGGTTAGTGGTAATCAAACATAGCAATTGAACATAATGGATATAAATGGATTTCATGGAAACTGGGTTCTAGCAATCCACTATTATTGACACCGGTCATGTATATCGCCCCCTGTAAGCACCCTTCCGCCTCAACGGTCGAACTCTGCTCCCAGTGCAGCAACTGCCGCGCATGGAAGACGTTCTTTGGTGCGGTCGAGCGATGGTCGTCGGCCACAGTAGTTACCTTCGTGGGAGATATGATAGGTGCCATGATTGCGAAATCGCTACATGGGATTTATATTATATATGGATTTCTGGGACATATTCGCCCGGAATAATAATAATAAAATAATAATAATAAAGGGAATATGTATATATATATATGTAAATATATATATATATAAATAAATAATATATATATATATGAGCGCTCATATATATATATATATATTTAGTGTGTATATATATATATGTGTATAATATATGTATATGTATATATAATAAATATATAATATATATTATATTTTATATATATATTATATTAAAATATTATATTATATGGGAATTATATAGGTATACGGTTATCATGTGTATATGTATATATATACACGAAAAACCGTGCCTACGCAAGGGGATGTGACAGTGTATAATCTGAAAATGTCTGAAACATGACACAATACTCTTGAGGGAGATATGATGAGATATGCATATTTTCTGATTCCTGTAAACCTTGAATCAAGACATGAAGCTTGGGGCGAGTAAATCCAAACATGGTGGCAAAAACATATGTCACTGTGTGGGCATTGATGAGCACAATGCTGGGATATCAAAGATCTGGCAAGTTTCTAAAAGAGACAGTGCAGGGAACTGATAGCTGATTCAGACCTCATGAAAAATAGGCCAATGCCACCAAGTTTCAATGTAAGGCACCAGAAAACAACATGCCAGAGAAACAAAAGGCATGGCAGCGAAGATCTCAGTGCTCTATGAGCCGCGTGTGACATATTCACCTGTAGTGAGTGCAAATTTCATGGCCAATCGTAGAGGCTCCTGTGTTCCTTAGTGATACATCTTGATCCCTAATGCTGGTCCAAGTCTCCTCCTAGGGCTGGTTTCTTCACACAGGTCCCAACTCTTTTAAGCCAAGTTCGAAGTAGAAAGACTTCACTGCCACTCCATCTATGTGTGTATATAATATATAAGTTGTATAGATATACGTATATATATATATACTACCTGAAAACTTGCTTTTAGCACAAACTCTGCTTGATGCAAAACGCTGGTAACCATCCGACTCTCCATCCATCACAAGTTCATCAGCTGTCGCCGCTATGAAATGAGGGATTCACAAAGGACATACAAAATGTACTGTAGAAGATTTAAATGTGGCAGTCACGCAATGCCATAAATCATCCCCAAGTCATCACCATTTTGTTATCCGTGGGATGTTTACATTTTTTTGTAAACCATCCAAAAAAATTGGTGGTTTTATGACATTGGTTTACCACAGAAAACGGATGATGAGACACAAGCCATTTTTTGTGGCACCATTGAGAAATCCAATCCCAGGCATTCCATAGGGGAATGTGTGGGTGGCTCGCACAATAATAGGGGAATCATGAGTCCGACTAGCATATCATAGAACGATCATAGCCCAAGAGTGGATGGCATTTGAAGGAAAACTAACATTCATCTTTGCTTCATACTGACGAACAACTGACAATGAATGTGACTCTTTCCGCTGCAAATGGAAACCATGTGTATTTGGCTCGTGGTTCCAAGCCATCCTCAAAGTGTGAGTCAATTGTGATTGTCCCAAAGCATGGAACATATATAGCTTTGTCTGAAAACAAAGGTACTTCTGAATCCTCTCGTTAACCATCATTTTCCCATAAACAATAAGTGACTATTTCATGGGTATTAAGCCATTTTGAGACACACACCATATAGTATTGCAGTGCATTATAACTATAGAAAAAACCACAATCATTGCAGCCTGGGATCGTAAGGCAGCGCCCAGGCTGAGAACGTGTTTTTCTCACGCGTGAGCTGGCAAATTCAACAGGCTTCCTATTCTACAGATGGAGCTGCTCGCAGCTCCCGGATTTCGACCTCTCCACTTTGCAATCTGAACATTTCTTAACCACATGACCACAATTTCTCAGGGGAACCAACCCCCGCTCCATCCGAAACCGCAGCGGGATTGGGGTTTTTCAGCTGCCAGGACGTGACATCCACAGAGCTTCGCTTCGCTTGTCGTTTTTTGGGTATGGCTTTTGGTGGAAACCCAAAAAAACACCAAATTGCATGGGCTTTCATGATTTTTCAAACTAATGATCAAACTAATTACAAGATATGGCATGATATGACCATATATGACCTAATTATGGCCGATATGGCATGATATGGACCATATATGACCTATGTTCAAGATACACTCTTGACACAATCATGACTATCACCATCATGTCACCCATCCATATATGTCATTGGACGTACTTCCCGAACCATCCTCTCCAAACCAAGTGATGTCCACCCGCGTGCCAGTTGCTCACCCACAGCATCCAGTTTTGTGTAGTTACCTGTACCTTTCAGTATATCTTATCAGTTGTTTTATAGCTCTGTGGGGGTATATGCAGGTGCAAACAAAAACAAAAAAAGGTACTAGTACACGGATCATAGGCGATCAAATGCGATCAATGTCTCATGTCCTGCCAACATGTTGCGCCACGAGCCACATCTTGTGCTCAATGGCAACTCTTTAGGCCCAACTTGCCCTCAGTCATCCTCATAGCACGAAGAGGCTGTCTCACTGGCACACGGCCTCAGAGCGACACGAGTGACACGAGACAAACCGCCACAGGTGACCGATCGTGCGATGATCAGCACCAGCAGCAGTAGTGGCAATAGAAGGAGAAGATGCAGCAGCAGTAGAAATAGCAGTAGCAGTAACAGTAGTACTAATAAAAGTCATAATAATAAAAATAATAGTATCTAATGGTAGTAGCAGCAGTAGCAGCTGCAGTAGTACTAGGAGTAGTAGGAGTAGGAGTAGGAATAGCAGCAGCAGCAGCAGGAGAAGAAGTAGTAGTAGTAGAAGCAGCAGCAGTAGAAGTACTAATAGAATCGGACTTTCATATTGGCATTTGTTGTGGCGTGACTGGGTTCGGGTATGGATCGGGTATGGAACGGGTATGGATCGGGGTATGGATCGGGACACGCTATCTGGGCCGGCTTTCACGCTATGGCTGTGGAGGAAGAGAGCGGGGTATTTCAAGTCTAGTCTAGTTCTACACGTGCCAGGCAAAGCAGAAACAGAAGGAGTTGTAATCATAGCGCCACTAGAAGTACAAGAAGCACCTAGTGGAACTAGAACCGGTCTTACTAGCCTCCAAGGTGCGCTTGCAATATTGGTAGTAGCTACTCAACTAGTTGCATTTGTCCAACTACCAGAAGCACACGGAGGAAGTGAACCAGCACCAGCAGCGAGAGCAGGACCAGCAGGAGCAGCAGCAGAAGCGACAGCAGTAGCAGCAGCTCCTGGGAGGAAGATGACTAGTAGTGGCAGCAGCAGCAGCAGCAGCGAGGCAGCGGAGGCAGCTGAAGCAGCAGTAGCAACAGTAGTAGCAACAGTAGTAGCAACGGGAGTAGCAGTACGAGGACCAGAAGCAGTATTAGGATAAAAAGCAGCATTAGGGCCAGCATCACTCTTTCTTCAATGAGAAAGGGGTATGGATCAAGGGTATGGATCATGCAGTACCACAGGGTATGGATCGTGTGTGGGTTCGGGGCCTTGATCCATACCTTGTATTTTCACTCGTACCCAAAAATGTGTGTGTGCATGTGTATGTGTATGTGTATGTATATGTATATGTATATGTATATGTATATATGTATGTATGTCTATGTATATATGTATGTCTATGTATGCGTGTGTGGAATTGTCAGTCCTCATGGTCGTCGTCGGTCGTCCTCATCTTCATGATTGTTGCAATCGTCCGTCCATTCATCCATCAACCCAATCCATCCATCCATTCATTCATTGCTTGGGACGCACCTTCAAAAAGGTCTCATCAGTGATGACTTTTTAACCTCAAGTCGGGCAGAAATGTTGCAAGACAAAAGGATTGCCGGGGTGATGCTGGGTCTCTGGGTTTTGTGCATTGTCTTTCCAACACATCAATGCCAACATTGATAAGTAAATATCTATTCAAGATAGATGATACAATGATGCGATGTCAACGCAAATCTTTTCCAGTCCCTTCGGACTTCAATGCAAAGGTTTCTGAAGTGGACATCTGTGCAAACCTGTCCAAATCCTATATGCTACATTTTCGTGGGTTTCCCAATCTGGGTTTCAGGGATTTCTGATACGGGAAAACGGTGTTTCGGGATTCGGGGATTGGAGTGCTGTTTTTCCCTTATTGGGGTGGGGTTTCCGAATCTCGGGATTAGAAGTGCCGAAGCTCCCCAGATATTGGACGTGTGTGTGTGTGGATGCAGGAAACAACGGGCCCTCCCTCAAATGGCAGTTTGTTTGGGTTCGCCTATTGTCCAGCGCATGGTAATTCAAGCAGGCGGACTCTTTTTTCCTTTGCGCACATGAGCGGTGAAACGTGTTTATGACGCTTTCTTTATTTTCAAGCCCATTTTTTTGCAAAGCTCTTCCACTACACATTTGGCCTGCTCTGACAACGAAGCACTGAATTGAACATCTGGCCCTTTCCAGCTGAAGCCATGAACGTCTAAGGACAATTCCTGCCAAACTGAGATGAGCAGGTCACTTGTCTGTTCTTTGGGGGCGCAGTACGCCGCAGCATCGCGAAGATGTTGCGTCCAAACTCCGAGCTTTGAAGCATTGCCTACCTCCCGCAAGGCTTGTGTAGTGTTGACTGCGCCTTTCAGGTTCATCTCGAAAAACGCCAAATGAGCTGCTCTCTCAAAAACACCTCTGGCTGTCAGCAGCCCTTTGGCATGAAGAATCTCCACATTTGCAATTTGGGCATGCAGCTCATGGATTTCCTTCTGGGACTTCAGCCTTTCCTCCGCCAACGCCAACTTCTTCTCTGACTCCGCCAACTTCAACTTCAGCCTTTCCTCCGCCAACTTCTTCTCTGACTCCAGCCTTTCCTCCGCCAACGCCAACTTCTTCTCTGACTCCAGCCTTTCCTCCGCCAACTTCTTCTCTGACTCCAGCCTTTCCTCCGCCAACGCCAACTTCTTCTCTGACTCCAGCCTTTCCTCCGCCAACGCCAACTTCTTCTCTGACTCCAGCCTTTCCTCCGCCAACGCCAACTTCTTCTCTGACTCCAGCCTTTCCTCCGCCAACGCCAACTTCTTCTCTGACTCCAGCCTTTCCTCCAAAAATCCCGCGATTGCCGCCTTTCGCTTGTCGGTGTCTCTGATTTGGTTTAGAATCTCAATGAGGTTTGTGGTGTTCTTCCGTGCGGAGGTTGTGACTTGTGTTGATACAACTCGACGTTCTGTTCTCCACAAGATGAGATGGCAGAGGGCACAAAATTCAGCACGGAAATGGCTTCTCATTGACAAGGGGCTTCCAAAGGGCTTACAACAATTTCCATGAAAATGAAGACGTGAAGACCATCATCTGGCATGAACTTTTCAAAAGGATGCTTTCAAATGTTAAAAATGATGAAACCTGCTCTTTGCAACTTGGACATCTTGGACCACGGTTCAGGCAAAAAGGTGGGTGGCAAGCGCTGGACACAACAAATTGAACGAAAAGGCGTGATAAAGATGTGAAGAAAGGCGAGTGTTTGCACAGAGCACTCTCCGAAACAATGGCATCCTCAAGCTCTGTTCTTTTCTCAACTATTGGCAACAAAACTCGTTCCAGCTCCTGGTTGAAACAGCTGACCGCAAGTTCGTTCGATCCAAACTCTGGGAAGCCGGGCAACTCCAAAGACCGTCACAATGTCGCCAAAGCGTGAGGCAAACGGATGGAGGACACAACTGTCATTTTTAAGTAAATCATACTTTGAAAAACACCACTTAAAGACATAAGCCTTTGAACTTATAGGGATTTAATGACTGACAAAAACAATATTCCAAGAGTAAAAGTCTTTCAGCAACTAAAAATAAATGTCAGCAATGTAATGTATGTTTAAAAAAAACAGAGATACGGAGAACAACACATGGAGGAAACAAATCAATGAAACAATAAGGCAATGCTCAAGAATACGATGAACGCCAAAAGGAAGAACTAAGTGATAAAAAAGAACAACTGCATGTCCTTTGTGTGGATTTATAGTGAGAAAATATATAATAAACAGGCACAATCATCACAATCTAAGCATCAAACATCAACAGAACCTGAATGGACACTACCTCACATAAAGTCCGACGCCCCAAACAAACCCAATGAAGTGAAAGTTAGCAAGAAATAATCCCCAGAACCCCCACCTGAAAAAACATCAAAGGCGAGGATGAAACATTGAACAAGAACATAAAAACCATAACAGCCAACATATTAACATAAACTGTCCCAGTATCCCCCTTTTACCATTTTTCCATATTTTCCCGCAAACAACAGGGACTTCCCTGGCAGCCAGATTAGATGTCCAGAGGGGAACTATGGATTCATTCCCACGATCGGGCTGCACCTTTGGCGCGTTTGGAGAACTTAGGTTCAATGACCTGCGAAGTGTGACTTTTGTGTAGAGGAAACACTGATATTTTGATGAGCCTTTATCTACCAGCACCCTTTTTCAGTACCCACCATAAAAGTGGCCTGTTAGCATAGGTCACATATAAATTAGCGTCACTTAGGGGATCCAATTTTATGAACTTAATTAGAGCCACTTTGAGGGCTCTGGTAGAGGAAACACTGAAACTTAGATTTGGGGGGGGCAAATCGGATCCGGAAACTTCGAACCCAAACAATCATGGTGAAACCAATTTTCAAACCATGGCTAAAAATCACAGGTGCTTTGGAAAAAGGTCACGAACTGATACCCAAATGCATCAAAACTGTCTTTATTTTGGTGCTATCACAATGTTCATCGAAGTGCACGTGGCTGATAAGCCTAAATCCTCCAAGTTCAGTGATCTCACCCTTGCATGGGTGTGTCTAAAAAAAGGTATCCCATTTCGTCCGATACTTTATCTGTTTGCCTTTTTTTAAACAAACTAGACGACGGTTGGCCCGAGAGCGAAAAAAAAGTTTTTCAAGCAGCTCTGAGGATGGTAGTCGTAAAAGATAGTCGGTGAATGGTTGGTGAATTTTATATGAGCTATGGAGGGATAAGGTGTGAAAAGTAAGATTGATTAAGAAGAGGATATTTGGTAAACGGCATTAGATGACACGTGTCTTGCAACCACAGAGAGACATAGATAGAGAGAGAGAGAGGGAGACGGAGAGAGAGAAAGAGGGAGAGGGTGAGAGAGAGAGAGAGAAAGAAAGAAAGAGGGGGAGAGAGAGAGAGAGAGAGAAGGAAAGGGAGATAGAAAGAAAACATGGAGAAATATAATGTGAGCAACAAAAGTGCACAGGAGGCTCGGTACCATGATGCTGCGAATGACATGTGTTATCTCATTTTACTATGGTAATTCCTACACACATTGCCGAAAAAGCTCGGTACCATCATTCCTCGGATGTGAAGAAACGCGGCGCTTATACAGAGACGCTTTTACACACAGAAGCTTTTACACACAGACTCTCTTACACACAGCAGCTTTTACACACAGACGCTTTTACACACAGACACTTTTTACACACAGAATCCTTTACACACAGACGGTTTTACACACAGACACCTTTACACACAGACCATTTTACACACAGACACTTTTACACACAGAAGCTTTTAAACACAGAAGCTTTTACACACAGAAGCTTTTACACACAGAGGCTTTTACACACAGACTCCTTTACACACAGACGCTTTTACACACACACTCTTTTACACACAGACACTTTTACACACAGACCACTTTACACACAGCTTCATTCCACCAGAACGCTTTTACACACAGACGTTTTTACACACAGACACTTTAACACACAGACTCCTTTACACGCAGACGCTTTTACACACAGACACTTTTACACACAGACCATTTTACACACAGACACTTTTACACACAGAAGCTTTTAAACACAGAAGCTTTTACACACAGAAGCTTTTACACACAGACTCCTTTACACACAGACACTTTTACACACAGACTCCTTTACACACAGACGCTTTTACACACAGAAGTCTTGAAAACACCAGAAGCTTTTACCACAAAGAAGCTTTTACACCACAATGGACGATTTGCGCAACAGACGCTTTTAACAAGACTCGGACTTCTACACGACAGACTCATGTATCCTACAGAAGCTTCTAAACACAGAAGCTTTTACACACAGAAGCTTTTACACACAGAGGCTTTTACACAGACTCCTTTACACACAGACGCTTTTACACACAGACTCCTTTACACACAGACGCTTTTACACACAGACACTTTTACACACAGACCATTTTACACACAAACACTTTTACACACAGAAGCTTTAAAATGCAAGGTTTTCCAAATAATTAGATGCCTTATTAAACCCTTATTAAAAAACAGCATCCAAACAATTTTTCAAGGGGGTACCTCATGAGTGGCTCAGTTACTCAATAATATGAATGTTTGGATGGTACTCTATTGTGCCCAACAACTTTTGGGGTTGAAAAAAAAAACCTTGCAAGTAAATTGAAAGTAGATTGAAATCAATTGAAAGTAAATTGAAATCAATTAAAATGAAATCAATTGAACTCAATTGAAAGTAAATTGAAAGTAAATTGAAAGTAAATTGAAAGTAAATTGAAATCAATTAAAAGTAAAAGTAAACTGAAAATCAATTGAAAGTAAATTGGTTTCAATTGAACGTAAATTGAAATCAATTGAAAGTAAATTGAAATCAATTGAAAATAAATTGAAATCAGATGAAAGTAAATTGAAAGTCAATTGAAAGTAAATTGAAATCAATTAAAAGTAAATACCCGCAAAAAAAGTTGAGGGGGGGGCGGAAAAAAACTGCTAATTATTCAGTAGACAAAAGTAGTTTGAGGGGGGGGCGGGGCCTCCTCACACTAACCAGACGCCAACATTAAATGGAATATGTTCCAGCAAACCATGTTTGATGACACTGGAGGCTAATTCCATCTGACTAGCGAGTCTGGGTTTTGTTTGGCAACTTAGCTATCCTTTGGGGCCGCAGGTACGATTCAAATCTTTAGTTGCCATCCATTTCAATTATTCAAAGATTTCCGAATCCCATGGATACATCGATCCCATCGACGTGCCGAAGGATGCCGAAGGCAAAAGGCTCCAGTCGGCAATTTCCAGAGGGAGATGAGGAAAACCCAATGGGAGACTGAGGATTTCCCCTGAATTTTCAGATACCCTCCGGTGTCATCAAACGTGGCTGGGAAATTCACTATAAATTGAGGTTTTTTCTGGGAAATTCATCCACAAATGCTGGAGCTGCCATTGGAACGTTTAAATAGCGGGTGCATTAATTTTCATGTGGTAAGCCCAACTGCAGCACATCTGGTCGTCTTAACCAACCATTGTTGGGGTGAGTTTGAGCCATTTCCATTGGTAGCAAAACTTAGGGCTGAACAAGCTATTAAACAAGTTAACAATTGGACTGTTACCCTGATTGTTTGGTACATGGGTACTTCCCGGGTTAAGGTATAATATGGTATAATCACTAAAATATTGGCAAGTATGTTTCGGTGTGTTCAATTCTAAATCAGGACTGCAAGCATGCTAGCCTACTAGCCCATTTGGCAAAGCACCTGGCCTGATCAAACCATCAGGCTGACGTTTCCACTCACCAAAAAACACCAAATTCGGATTGAGCAAGGATAAGCATGAAAAACAGTAGCGAAATAAATTTGAACAATGTTAAAACAAAAAACCCTGTCATTCCATGAAATACTGCTTCGTTGATAGGGTTCTCATGATGGCTCGGGGTAACCCCCAAGTCATTTTGGGTGGTGCACGCCCCCTAGCCAATCATCAATCAACCATCATTTATCACTTATATCCAGTATTATCGTATCCCAATATGTTCATGATCAAAACAATAATGACTATATAATCATGAATTTTCGGGGTCTGGAGCACTGCTCAAATGGTTAGTGGTAATCAAACATAGCAATTGAACATAATGGATATAAATGGATTTCATGGAAACTGGGTTCTAGCAATCCACTATTATTGACACCGGTCATGTATATCGCCCCCTGTAAGCACCCTTCCGCCTCAACGGTCGAACTCTGCTCCCAGTGCAGCAACTGCCGCGCATGGAAGACGTTCTTTGGTGCGGTCGAGCGATGGTCGTCGGCCACAGTAGTTACCTTCGTGGGAGATATGATAGGTGCCATGATTGCGAAATCGCTACATGGGATTTATATTATATATGGATTTCTGGGACATATTCGCCCGGAATAATAATAATAAAATAATAATAATAATAATAAAGGGAATATGTATATATATATGTAAATATATATATATATAAATAAATCAATATATATATATATATATATATATATGAGCGCTGATATATATATATATATATATATAGTGTGTATATATATATGTATAATATATATAATATAATATTATATTATATATTATATTAAGATATTATATTATATGGGAATTATATAGGTATACGGTTATCATGTGTATATGTATATATATACACGAAAAACCGTGCCTACGCAAGGGGATGTGACAGTGTATAATCTGAAAATGTCTGAAACATGACACAATACTCTTGAGGGAGATATGATGAGATATGCATATTTTCTGATTCCTGTAAACCTTGAATCAAGACATGAAGCTTGGGGCGAGTAAATCCAAACATGGTGGCAAAAACATATGTCACTGTGTGGGCATTGATGAGCACAATGCTGGGATATCAAAGATCTGGCAAGTTTCTAAAAGAGACAGTGCAGGGAACTGATAGCTGATTCAGACCTCATGAAAAATAGGCCAATGCCACCAAGTTTCAATGTAAGGCACCAGAAAACAACATGCCAGAGAAACAAAAGGCATGGCAGCGAAGATCTCAGTGCTCTATGAGCCGCGTGTGACATATTCACCTGTAGTGAGTGCAAATTTCATGGCCAATCGTAGAGGCTCCTGTGTTCCTTAGTGATACATCTTGATCCCTAATGCTGGTCCAAGTCTCCTCCTAGGGCTGGTTTCTTCACACAGGTCCCAACTCTTTTAAGCCAAGTTCGAAGTAGAAAGACTTCACTGCCACTCCATCTATGTGTGTATATAATATATAAGTTGTATAGATATACGTATATATATATATACTACCTGAAAACTTGCTTTTAGCACAAACTCTGCTTGATGCAAAACGCTGGTAACCATCCGACTCTCCATCCATCACAAGTTCATCAGCTGTCGCCGCTATGAAATGAGGGATTCACAAAGGACATACAAAATGTACTGTAGAAGATTTAAATGTGGCAGTCACGCAATGCCATAAATCATCCCCAAGTCATCACCATTTTGTTATCCGTGGGATGTTTACATTTTTTTGTAAACCATCCAAAAAAATTGGTGGTTTTATGACATTGGTTTACCACAGAAAACGGATGATGAGACACAAGCCATTTTTTGTGGCACCATTGAGAAATCCAATCCCAGGCATTCCATAGGGGAATGTGTGGGTGGCTCGCACAATAATAGGGGAATCATGAGTCCGACTAGCATATCATAGAACGATCATAGCCCAAGAGTGGATGGCATTTGAAGGAAAACTAACATTCATCTTTGCTTCATACTGACGAACAACTGACAATGAATGTGACTCTTTCCGCTGCAAATGGAAACCATGTGTATTTGGCTCGTGGTTCCAAGCCATCCTCAAAGTGTGAGTCAATTGTGATTGTCCCAAAGCATGGAACATATATAGCTTTGTCTGAAAACAAAGGTACTTCTGAATCCTCTCGTTAACCATCATTTTCCCATAAACAATAAGTGACTATTTCATGGGTATTAAGCCATTTTGAGACACACACCATATAGTATTGCAGTGCATTATAACTATAGAAAAAACCACAATCATTGCAGCCTGGGATCGTAAGGCAGCGCCCAGGCTGAGAACGTGTTTTTCTCACGCGTGAGCTGGCAAATTCAACAGGCTTCCTATTCTACAGATGGAGCTGCTCGCAGCTCCCGGATTTCGACCTCTCCACTTTGCAATCTGAACATTTCTTAACCACATGACCACAATTTCTCAGGGGAACCAACCCCCGCTCCATCCGAAACCGCAGCGGGATTGGGATTTTTCAGCTGCCAGGACGTGACATCCACAATTTCGCTTCGCTTGTCGTTTTTGGGTATGGCTTTTGGTGGAAACCCAAAAAACACCAAATTGCATGGGCTTTCATGATTTTTCAAACTAATGATCAAGCTAATTACAAGATATGGCATGATATGACCATATATGACCTAATTATGGCCGATATGGCATGATATGGACCATATATGACCTATCTTCAAGATACACTCTTGACACAATCATGACTATCACCATCATGTCACCCATCCATATATGTCATTGGACGTACTTCCCGAACCATCCTCTCCAAACCAAGTGATGTCCACCCGCGTGCCAGTTGCCCACCCACAGCATCCAGTTTTGTGTAGTTACCTGTACCTTTCAGTATATCTTATCAGTTGTTTTATAGCTCTGTGGGGGTATATGCAGGTGCAAACAAAAACAAAAAAAGGTACTAGTACACGGATCATACGCGATCAAATGCGATCAATGTATCACAATGGTCAGCTACTCTCATGTCCTGCCAACATGTTGCGCCACGAGCCACATCTTGTGCTCAATGGCAACTCTTTAGGCCCAACTTGCCCTCAGTCATCCTCATAGCACGAAGAGGCTGTCTCACTGGCACACGGCCTCAGAGCGACACGAGTGACACGAGACAAACCGCCACAAGTGACCGATCGTGCGATGATCAGCACCAGCAGCAGTAGTGGCAATAGAAGGAGAAGATGCAGCAGCAGTAGAAATAGCAGTAGCAGTAACAGTAGTGCTAATAAAAGTCATAATAATAAAAATAATAGTAATCTAATGGTAGCAGCAGCAGCAGCAGTAGTAGTAGTAGTAGAAGCAGCAGCAGTAGAAGTAGTAATAGAATCGGACTTTCATATTGGCATTTGTCGTGGCGTGACTGGGTTCGGGTATGGATCGGGTATGGAACGGGTATGGATCGGGGTATGGATCGGGACACGCTATCTGGGCCGGCTTTCACGCTATGGCTGTGGAGGAAGAGAGCGGGGTATTTCAAGTCTAGTCTAGTTCTACACGTGCCAGGCAAAGCAGAAACAGAAGGAGTTGTAATCATAGCGCCACTAGAAGTACAAGAAGCACCTAGTGGAACTAGAACCGGTCTTACTTGCCTCCAAGGTGCGCTTGCAATATTGGTAGTAGCTACTCAACTAGTTGCATTTGTCCAACTACCAGAAGCACACGGAGGAAGTGAACCAGCACCAGCAGCGAGAGCAGGACCAGCAGGAGCAGCAGCAGAAGCGACAGCAGTAGCAGCAGCTCCTGGGAGGAAGATGACTAGTAGTGGCAGCAGCAGCAGCAGCAGCACGGAGGCAGCGGAGGCAGCTGAAGCAGCAGTAGCAACAGTAGTAGCAACGGGAGTAGCAGTACGAGGACCAGAAGCAGTATTAGGATAAAAAGCAGCATTAGGGCCAGCATCAATCTTTCTTCAATGAGAAAGGGGTATGGATCAAGGGTATGGATCATGCAGTACCACAGGGTATGGATCAAGGTATGGATCGGGGGGTATGGATCGTGTGTGGGTTCGGGGCCTTGATCCATACCTTGTATTTTCACTCGTACCCAAAAATGTGTGTGTGTGCATGTGTATGTGTATGTATATGTATATGTATATGTATATGTATATGTATATATGTATGTATGTCTATGTATATATGTATGTCTATGTATGCGTGTGTGGAATTGTCAGTCCTCATGGTCGTCGTCGGTCGTCCTCATCTTCATGATTGTTGCAATCGTCCGTCCATTCATCCATCAACCCAATCCATCCATCCATTCATTCATTGCTTGGGACGCACCTTCAAAAAGGTCTCATCAGTGATGACTTTTTAACCTCAAGTCGGGCAGAAATGTTGCAAGACAAAAGGATTGCCGGGGTGATGCTGGGTCTCTGGGTTTTGTGCATTGTCTTTCCAACACATCAATGCCAACATTGATAAGTAAATATCTATCCAAGATAGATGATACAATGATGCGATGTCAACGCAAATCTTTTCCAGTCCCTTCGGACTTCAATGCAAAGGTTTCTGAAGTGGACATCTGTGCAAACCTGTCCAAATCCTATATGCTACATTTTCGTGGGTTTCCCAATCTGGGTTTCAGGGATTTCTGATACGGGAAAACGGTGTTTCGGGGTTCGGGGATTGGAGTGCTGTTTTTCCCTTATTGGGGTGGGGTTTCCGAATCTCGGGATTAGAAGTGCCGAAGCTCCCCAGATATTGGACGTGTGTGTGTGGATGCAGGAAACAACGGGCCCTCCCTCAAATGGCAGCTTGTTTGGGTTCGCCTATTGTCCAGCGCATGGTAATTCAAGCAGGCGGACTCTTTTTTCCTTTGCGCACATGAGCGGTGAAACGTGTTTATGACGCTTTCTTTATTTTCAAGCCCATTTTTTTGCAAAGCTCTTCCACTACACATTTGGCCTGCTCTGACAACGAAGCACTGAATTGAACATCTGGCCCTTTCCAGCTGAAGCCATGAACGTCTAAGGACAATTCCTGCCAAACTGAGATGAGCAGGTCACGTGTCTGTTCTTTGGGGGCGCAGTGCGCCGCAGCATCGCGAAGATGTTGCGTCCAAACTCCGAGCTTTGAAGCATTGCCTACCTCCCGCAAGGCTTGTGTAGTGTTGACTGCGCCTTTCAGGTTCATCTCGAAAAACGCCAAATGAGCTGCTCTCTCAAAAACACCTCTGGCTGTCAGCAGCCCTTTGGCATGAAGAATCTCCACATTTGCAATTTGGGCATGCAGCTCATGGATTTCCTTCTGGGACTTCAGCCTTTCCTCTGCCAACGCCAACTTCTTCTCTGACTCCGCCAACTTCAACTTCAGCCTTTCCTGCGCCAACTTCTTCTCTGACTCCAGCCTTTCCTCCGCCAACGCCAACTTCTTCTCTGACTCCAGCCTTTCCTCCGCCAACTTCTTCTCTGACTCCAGCCTTTCCTCCGCCAACGCCAACTTCTTCTCTGACTCCAGCCTTTCCTCCGCCAACGCCAACTTCTTCTCTGACTCCAGCCTTTCCTCCAAAAATCCCGCGATTGCCGCCTTTCGCTTGTCGGTGTCTCTGATTTGGTTTAGAATCTCAATGAGGTTTGTGGTGTTCTTCCGTGCGGAGGTTGTGACTTGTGTTGATACAACTCGACGTTCTGTTCTCCACAAGATGAGATGGCAGAGGGCACAAAATTCAGCACGGAAATGGCTTCTCATTGACAAGGGGCTTACAAAGGGCTTACAACAATTTCCATGAAAATGAAGACGTGAAGACCATCATCTGGCATGAACTTTTCAAAAGGATGCTTTCAAACGTTAAAAATGATGAAACCTGTTCTTTGCAACTTGGACATCTTGGACCGCGGTTCAGGCAAAAAGGTGGGTGGCAAGCGCTGGACACGACAAATTGAACGAAAAGGCGTGATAAAGATGTGAAGAAAGGCGAGTGTTTGCACAGAGCACTCTCCGAAACAATGGCATCCTCAAGCTCTGTTCTTTTCTCAACTATTGGCAACAAAACTCGTTCCAGCTCCTGGTTGAAACAGCTGACCGCAAGTTCGTTCGATCCAAACTCTGGGAAGCCGGGCAACTCCAAAGACCGTCACAATGTCGCCAAAGCGTGAGGCAAACGGATGGAGGACACGACTGTCATTTTTAAGTAAATCATACTTTGTATTGAATTTCGTGAGCCCTGATTTTTAGAAGAAAATAGGTGGTGGAAACCACCCTGGTCAGGAATAAGTGTTGAAAACTACCTGGGAGTAAAAACACACCAACGTACAAGATTCAAACCCTGGTGGTTTCATGAGGGGCTGCCTTCCTATATGTGCCAATGATGATATCAATGATATCTAAAGTGATTTCTTGAAATTCATGGACCCCTTTGCCAGCCCCTGACACGCTGATGACTCTTTCGCCCTTGATGGCACCTCCCTGGTGTCAAGACCGTCTTTGCTCCAAAAACTTCTGTTTCCCTGCAACTTATCCAAGAAAAGTTTGTAGAATATTGAGAAATTCAATCAAACATGTAGTTGATGGCTTCCACTTACTTCCAGGTATGATTGATGTGTCAGTGAGTTGGCGCTGAAATGTGCTGCAAAGAACAGGGTAGAGTCACTGATACTTCAAACTTCTAACAATTCGGGCAACCTGAAATAGCAAAACATTTCCCAAAACATGTTGCACTTGTTCAGACAAGATGTCTGGGACATCTTAAAATAGTTTGTAGATTATCTTTTGAAAAGTTTGCCACAGTCGGTCTGCAAAAACATTTTAGGCTGTTTCTCCAGGAAATTGCTGAAAGTTTGAAGCCCGATGTCTCTCCAAACACCTTACCTGAAAAAAATGTATCCCAACAATCTTGGCCTGTCTCCTTGACATCTTAACATGTCTCTCAGACATTTTGCCTGGACAAAAAGCAAGATGCCTCACAGGCAAGGTAATATCTTAACATTTCTCACAGACATTTTGCCTGAAAAAAAGGCCAAGATGTCACCCAGACATCTGAACGTGTCTCTCAGAATCTTGCGAGAAAAATGTCTCCCAGACATCTTAACATGTCTCTCTGAAAACAATGCCGAGGTGTCTGCATAAGAAGTCTTAACATGCCTCTCAGGCATCTTGCCTGAAAAAATGCCAAGATGTCTCCCAGACATGTTAACATGTCTCCCAGACATCTTGCCGGACAAAAATCCCAAGATGTCTCCCAGGCATCTTGACATGTCTCTCAGATCCCCGTCTGGTGTGCCCCCTAGGGTCTGGACAGGAATCTTAGCCAGCTGAAATTCTTGGTCCAACCCCAAACAATGCATGGTAAAATTTTCGCGCTGAGGTTTCAAGGGGATATTTTTTGGGAGTAAAGCCCGAAAAAAAATCCAGGTCCAACTGAATGTTCCCTAACTACAATTCAGTGCGCTTAGGTCGCTTTGATACAATGGCTTCTGCAACACGACCTGAGATAAAACTCCAAGAAATTAGGTTATGCTGATCCAGTGGAAACATCGAGGCATTGAGGTTGTTCTAATCAAACATATGAAAAAAGAAGGAACCCTTGGGTTAAATTCGATGCGTTGAGGTACGCATGACCCTTGTTTCCTTTTCACATTTTTCACCCGAGCGATCATGTCCACGAAGAGTCACGGGATCAATTTGGAGCTCCTCGGAGCTCAAACCCTACATCTGTTCTGGCTAAGTTCAAAACAGGGATGTGTGAGATGAAAATTTTGGGGTCTGAGGTTTTGTGGTGTGTCTTAGGACATTGGTTCAGGATGGGTTGGCACACATGTGGGGTATAATATGGAGATCTGCTCCGGCAAAGTTCAAAACAGGGATCTGTGAGATGAACATCTTGGGGTCTGAGGTTTTGTGGTCTGTCTTGGGACATTGGTTCAGGATGGGTTGGCACACATGTGGGGTATAATATGGAGATCTGCTCCGGGAAAGTTCAAAACAGGGATGTGTGAGATGAAAATCTTGGGGTCTGAGGTTTTGTGGTCTGTCTTGGGACATTGGTTCAAGATGGGTTGGCACACATGTGGGGTATAATATGGAGATTCGAGATCTGTTCCGGCAAAGTTCAAAACAGGGATGTGTGAGATGAAAATCGTGGGGTCTGAGGTTTTGTGGTCTGTCTTGGGACATTGGTTCAGGATGGGTTGGCACACATGTGGGGTATAATATGGAGATCTGTTCCGGCAAAGTTCAAAACAGGGATGTGTGAGATGAAAATCTTGGGGTCTGAGGTTTTGTGGTGTGTCTTGGGACATTGGTTCAAGATGGGTTGGCACACATGTGGGGTATAATATGGAGATCTGTTCCGGCAAAGTTCAAAACAGGGATGTGTGAGATGAAAATCTTGGGGTCTGAGGTTTTGTGGTCTGTCTTGGGACATTGGTTCAAGATGGGTTGGCACACATGTGGGGTATAATAGGGAGATCTGCTCCGGCAAAGTTCAAAACAGGGATCTGTGAGATGAAAATCTTGGGGTCTGAGGTTTTGTGGTGTGTCTTGGGACATTGGTTCAGGATGGGTTGCCACACATGTGGGGTATAATATGGAGATCTGCTCCGGCAAAGTTCAAAACAGGGATGTGTGAGATGAAAATCGTGGGGTCTGAGGTTTTGTGGTCTGTCTTGGGACATTGGTTCAGGATGGGTTGCCACACATGTGGGGTATAATATGGAGATCTGCTCCGGCAAAGTTCAAAACAGGGATGTGTGAGATGAAAATCTTGGGGTCTGAGGTTTTGTGGTGTGTCTTGGGACATTGGTTCAGGATGGGTTGCGACACATGTGGGATATAATATGGAGATCTGCTCCGGCAAAGTTCAAAACAGGGATGTGTTAGATGAAAATCTTGGGGTCTGAGGTTTTGTGGTCTGTCTTGGGACATTGGTTCAAGGTTGGCACACATGTGGGGTATAATATGGAGATCTGTTCCGGCAAAGTTCAAAACAGGGATGTGTGAGATGAAAATCTTGGGGTCTCAGGTTTTGTGGTGTGTCTTGGGACATTGGTTCAGCAAGGGTTGGCACACATGTGGGGTATAATATGGAGATCTGCTCCGGCAAAGTTCAAAACAGGGATGTGTAAGATGAAAATCTTGGGGTCTGAGGTTTTGTGGTGTGTCTTGGGACATTGGTTCAGGGTTGGCACACGTGTGGGGTATACTATGGAGAGCTGCTCCGGCAAAGTTCAAAACAGGGATGTGTGAGATGAAAATCTTGGGGTCTGAGGTTTTGTGGTGTGTCTTGGGACATTGGTTACCCATTGGCAATGGTTCTGGCACAAAACATATCTGGATAAAGTTCAAGTGGCCAAAGTCCTGTTTATCCTTTTGCAGTCTCCAACAAACTCTGCTCCGAGAAACTCCACACTTTTCTTTGGTTGCAACCCCAGTGTCGCTAAATATTTTTCCATGGGACAAACCCACTGAACTTTGAAAATGCCAAAGTTGGGGCTGAAAAAATGTCCTAGAGGGATAATTTTTCGGGCACAGGGTCAGGAAAGAATCCTGCCAGCACAAACCCGGTTTTTCATGTTCGTAGATTTCATGGCCTTGGCCCCCAGGGAAATGAAAAGATTTCTTGGGAATAAAATTCATAGTGCTAGGGTATTTAAGTGAATATAGAATCTTTGGACAAGTGCCCGTAGATAAAATTCATAGACACCAGGTAGGTGAATATAGAATCTTTGAGGCAAGTGCTGGTAGATAAAATTCATGGAGACTAGGTAAGTGAATATAGAATCTTTGGAGCAAGTGCTGGTGGATAAAATTCATAGAGGCCAGGTAAGTGAATATACGATGTTTTGAAAGGGGTTTTTGGATAAAATTCCCGTGGTGAGGTTGGAGCGCCATTGGTACAACTGATAGGGCCTAGTGGCCCTGGATATTTTTTGGGCCAGACCCCCCGAATCCTATCCAGGGACGCCCAACGGGGATCTCTCAAAAACGCATTTCGTGCGAGACTTCCTTCCAAACTCCATCGGCAACTCCTCCACCAGCACCACTTGCAATGCCATTTACAGTAAGGGAACGATCCTAGAGTTGCAAATCACAGTGCAATTCCATCAGCAACTCATCCACCAGCACCACTTGCAACCCCATTTACAATGCGGAACCGATCCGAGACCGATCCGACCATGATCCGAGCATGATCCGACCACACACGAGACCGTCTCGCACCCGTCGCACCGCAGAGGTAGATCATCGAGGTTCGGGGACGGACTTTGTATGGAAAAACATAGGGTTTCGTGCATCTGCTATCTGTCAAAAACGCATTTCGTGCGAGACTTCCTTCAAAACTCCATCGGCAACTCATCCGGCAGCACCACTTGCAACCCCATTTACAATGCGGGAACGATCCTACAGTTGCAAATCACAATGGAATTCTGTCGACCACACATGCACGAAAAACAGTTGAAACCCCATGTACAATGCGGAACCGATCCGAGACCGATCCGAGACCAATCCGAGGATGATCCGAGGATGATCCGACCACACACGAGACCGTCTCGCACCCGTCGCACCGCAGAGGTAGATCATCGAGGTTCGGGGACAGACTTTGTATGGAAAAACATAGGGTTTCCTGCATCTGCTATCTCTCAAAAATGCATTTCGTGCGAGACTTCCTTCAAAACTCCATCGGCAACTCATCCGGCAGCACCACTTGCAATCCCATTTGCATTGCGGGAACAATCAATGCCCTAACTAACTCTTGCTTTAACTAACCCTTTCCCTGACGAACCTTCGACGAACTAACTGTTTCTTTGACTAACTGTTTCTTTGACTAACTCTTTCTTTGACGAACTCTTTCTTTGACGAACTCTTTCTTTGACTAACTCTTTCTTTGACTAACTCTTTCTTTGACTAACTGTTTCTTTGACTAACTCTTTCTTTGACTAACTCTTTCCCTGACTAACTGTTTCTTTGACTAACTCTTTCTTTGACTAACGGTTTCTTTGCTAACTCTTTCCCTCACTAACTCTTTTCTTTGACTAACTCTTTCCCTGACTAACTCTTTCTTTGACTAACTCTTTCCCTCACTGACTCTTTCTTTCACTAACTCTTTCCCTCACTAACTCTTTCTTTGACTAACTCTTTCTTTGACTACCTCATATATCCTGACTAACTCTTTCTTTGACTAACTTGTTTCTTTGCTAACTCTTTCTTTGACTACCTCATATATCCTGACTAACTCTTTCTTTGACTAACTCTTTCCCTCACTAACTCTTTCTTTGACTGACTCTTTCCCTCACTAACTCTTTCTTTGACTAACTCTTTCCCTCACTAACTCTTTCTTTGACTAACTCTTTCCCTGGCTAACTGTTTCTTTGACTAACTCTTTCTTTGACTAACTCTTTCTTTGACTAACTTTCCCTGACTAACTGTTTCTTTGACTAACTCTTTCTTTGACTAACTCTTTCTTTGACTAACTCTTTCCCTGACTAACTCTTTCCCTGACTAACTCTTTCTTTGACTAACTCTTTCTTTGACTAACTCTTTCCCTGACTAACTGTTTCTTTGACTAACTCTTTCTTTGACTAACTCTTTCTTTGACTAACTCTTTCCCTGACATTCTAAAAGTCCGTAACACGGAAGTTTCTCCCACTAAACTTCCTTTGATAATCTCTTCTTCACAAGAGCATATATCATTCATCGAAACGACGAAACTCTGTACACGGAGATGGTATTAGTTCTTCTTCGCAAGAGCATATACCATTTGTGATCAAAACACAGAAAACGTATAAACTCTATCTGCAAGAGTATATACACCGCGTGAAATCAAAATGTCCTAAGTACAAGTTGAACACTGTACAGAGAAAAATTCATCTGGTGTTATCTTCACTTAGCAGAAGTATGCACTCATCGCTTCTTTGGTCTCCAGTATTGGGATGAGGATGTAGATCTACCAGTTCCTTGTTGTTGACAATATCGAGCTTGGTAGTCCCACCATTCTTCGCGTGTAAAATTGATCCATGGTCCCTCATCATCATCATCATCATCTTCTTCTTCTTCGGCAAAGCCTCTGCCTTTGTTTGCTCTTTGTAAATCCGTTCTCCTTTGTTTTCTTTCTGTTTTCTTCTCTGTGGGAA